>JAQZBX010038439.1:0-23402 GCA_029593785.1 Cabassous unicinctus | reverse complement strand
ACCAGAACTCCAACATCAAAACTGCTCCTCAAAAACTGCTCCCTCTGTCCTTTGCCTTGTCTTTTATATTTGATTCCCACCCCTCTAAGGGGCGGGGCTCAATGCCCTACTGTCGGGGCCCAGTTAACGCCCTAATCATAACTTAGTCATGCCCAGATTAGCAGACCAGTTTACAAGCATGATCCAATATCTATTTTTGGAATTCATAGTTACATAAAACTGCCTAATGGCTACAAGGGCTTTTCCTTGGCCATAGTATATTTTTGCAGATCAGAAAATAGTGCCCTTTGGTTGGAGGATACTGTGTTGGGTGGTTTGGTTTGGTAAACCAAGAAAATGATGGATTTGTCCATCCACATCCACTCTCAGCCACCTGCCTCGTGCAGTGACTCTGTCTACTACCAGCCTGTTAAAACAATAAAGGAAAAATTGAGAGTAGACTACAATGCCAGAGAGAGAGAATGGAAGAAAGTTAAAAAACTGAGACTATCCAGACTTTTTTTCTTCATTTTCCTTTAAGAATTTACAAAGCAAACTTGGGAGATTTTTAATTTTTTCTTTCTTCTGGTTGGGGAATACTATCTCACAGATTTCATAGTGTTTATATTTGCAGTAGTCTTTAAAACTATTGTAGGGTACTTCAATCCAGGAAACAACATATCAAACCATACTCCTACCACTGCACAAGGGGATGGCTGGAGAAAGCACATAACTTTCTTAATAGCTGCACCAGTTGCCAGTTTTAGTGTTTTCCCTCACTGGTTAAGCAGGGTGTGTAACATAGCTATTTCTCAACTACATTCATGTACTATGGCAATTAATCACTTCTTATTATGCAGACTGACCATTCCCCTCAATCAGTACATGTCACTCCTCAAGTTTACTGAGGAGCATAAGCATATGGCTGGGATCATTAACCATGATCTCCCAACCTTGCCTCCCAAAGTCCCTAACATGTGGGCTTAATAAGGTATGATAATTATTTCTTTAAATAACATAATAATTGACCAATTATGATTAATATTTCCTTGAGTGGGTTGGAAATCATAGAATCAATTTTCTTTAAAATCATCACAATTTATGCATTCAAAATGTGGATATTCTAGATAAATTTGAACCTTTTCTCAGAATAAAAAAGGTAGATGAGTAAATGGTTTCAGGTACACACCAACACAGAGGGTTCCATTTAACATGTTTGTGCATAAGAAGTCTTCTTGGGCTGGTAATGTGAGGAGGTGGAAATGGGAAGGAATGTGGTTCCAAATAATTTCTGCATAAAGATAGTCTGGATAAAACTGATCTCTGCTTAGAAGTGAATTGGATAGATGAGGTCTTACTACACCAGTCAATTTGAGTCAACTCTTTCCTGTTGAGATTTTTCACTGTCATTTTCAACACTTGGGTGAATTAATTCAAATAGTCAACTCTTGCAAAGTACCTACCATTATTTGAGATCTCTGGCTGCAATACCTAGATATAATAAGAAGCATGTGATTCTTATTCTTGTCCTTCCTCTATGAAAATAAGGAGCTCACTTTATAATAATGTATCAATCATATACTCTCTTAGTCACTAGGCAATGATTCTGTAGTCAGCATGAATTGCCCTCATTCTGAGATTTTGTACAATGACTTTGTGCTATCATAACTTAAGCATAAGAAGTGTTATTGTCAAGTTCATTATCTCAGCAGGGAATGTTTGTAATGATGAAACTGCCAAGCTTCATCAGGTTGTTCACACATTTTCCATTTTATTAACATGACACAATTCAACCTCTATCTGATAACTCGTTTTGAATCTAATTCACTTTAAAAATGAATCAATTTGCCACTAAATGTGAATTTTTAAAACCTTGTTGACTTAAACTCATTTTAACATTTCCTGATATAATATCTTATATTTTAACCCCCACCTTCTCAACTTATCTGTCTTTAGAGGAAAATGTGAGGGATAGAAAATTGACAAATATCATAAAATAGTATTGTTCATTTGTCTTAACTTTTCCTTCAATCTACAAATTTTCTTTTGTCATGCATCACCATCTTAAAAGTCACTTAACTATTACTTCTCAGATTGCAATTCTGGCCTAATCCAAATTGCTTTAATCATCTATTTGGCTGTGCCTTCAGAGTATAATTCTGAAATATGTAATACTACTTACAGGGAACACAGAAACAAAACAAAAGTAGGGGGTCCTCGGCAATTTTTAAATTGCTCATTTGAAATTATGAATAATTTTTATGATAAACAACACTATTATTAGTGGTTAAATTTCCAGTCTAATCCAAACTATACCAGAAATCATGTGCATTTGTACTAAAAAGCAATAGTAACTATTATTTTTGAAATAATAATCAAAAGAAGAAAAGAAAATTAATTAAAATTATTTTTTTTCATCATGTTTACTATTCATACTTGAAGGGAATTTAGTTCAACTACAGATAGGTGATGTGGCAGATATATAAAATTTTTCTAAAGAGGACTTTTGGAAAATTAGAATCATAAGGTCATATAGCATGTTGATTTTCAGTTTATCAGCTTTTTTCTTGTTGAGAAGATGGGAGTGTTAATTTCTAATCTCTTTATATGTCAAAGCAAAGCCCTTGCATGGTTTATTTGAAAAACATAAAACAATCATCAAATGATGATCAAAGTCACGTTTTCTATTCTCAAAATTCTATACCCAGAAGAATTGAAAGCAAGGACATGAAGAGTTATATGCACACCAATGTTCATAGCAGCATTATTCACTATGCCAAAAGTTGGAATCAACCCAAATGCCCATCAACTGATGAATGGATAAACAAAATGTGGTATATACATACAATGGAATATTACTCAGCAGTAAGAAGGAATACAACACTAACACAAAGGACAACATGGATGAACCTTGAGGACCTTATGTTGAGTGAAGTAAGCCAAGAATTGAAGGACAAATATTACATGACCTCATTGATATAAATTAAGCAAACTGAGGAGACTCATAGAGCTAGAGTCTGGAAGATAAGTTTACAGGAAGTAGAAAGGAAGAATAAGGTTGTGAGCCAATGCTCATACTGGTGAAATCTATGACAAGGTGAAGATCTATGACAAGGTAGAAGCATGTACTTGTGCAGTGAAAGGATATGACAGGGGTATAGTGATAAATGCAGGTTTCACAGGAGGGCAGGGTGCGGAGGGTAGATTGGATGGTCCATGGAACTGGGGAGAGGGTTGGGGGAGGGAGCAAGTTTACACTGGGGATTGGCAGGTATTTGGTTGAAATTACAATGTTGGGAATGCTCATTTGGCAATATGACAAGGAAGGGCTACCGGTTTAGGGTGTTGGATGGGGGGCACTCAGGACAGGGTGCACCTGGCACAGTCTTCTAGAAAGTGTGTGAGTGATCATTTTGGTACATTGAAGGACCCTTGGTATTGATGACTATGCTTATGAGCCTTTTCTCTTGAAATTGAAACTTAGCCTAGTGACATAGGTTGCCTAAGTTACCTACGAAGAACCTCCTTGTTGCTCAAATGTGGTCTATTTCTAAGACGAACTCAGCATATAAAAGCAATAACTTCCTCCTAGCGTGGGACATGACTCCAGGGATAAGCCTCCCTGGCACCAAGGGATTGCTATCAAGTACCAACAACCAATGCATCTGGGAAAAAAAGCAAAACAAAACAAATGAGTCTGTATGGCTAAGAGACATCAAAGTGAGTCAGGAGGCCATCCCAGAGATAGTGCTTATGCACATCTTGACAGGATCTCATTGACAGCCAAAGTAGATACACCCCCAAATAGTGAAGCTCCTCAGGGATATGGAGACATTCAGACATTATAGTCAGGGCAGACAGCTCAGAAATTTGGCCCCTTCCCAGTGGGCCCTAATCTGGCATTTATCCTCCCCAGTGTGTCTGAGTTAGACTCAGCAATGGTTTCCCTATGCATGACTCTTCTGTCATTCTATTTGAACCGACAATTATTACTATAGTTGGTAGGTGTACATCCAAGAGACTTAAATCTTTAGGCTGTCCTTGTGCCAGCTGAGTCCTGAATCTCAACAGAGTTGCAACACCTACTCTCCAGTTCAATGGACTCACCCAGGACAACTAACAGGGAGGACATGAATGACAAACAACATACCAAGGAACTGAGAGTGCCTACAACTGCAAGCAAGAGAGTACCATTCATCGGATATATGGGATTGAAGCTCCCCACAATTGATGGTGGAGTGGGCATCACCATCCCAGTGTCCTCAGAAATGAGAAACAAACTATGGGCTAAAATAAACTTACTAGTATTTTACCATAGACTTATTGTGATTCTAGCAATGGAAGAAACATCATTGTTGTGGAGGCAGTGACCCATGGATGTTCTGGGGTTAGGGGGAGGGAAAAACAGGTATAATAGGGGAGCATTTTCGGGACTTGGGTAACATCCTGAATTACATTATGATGACAAATACAAGCCATTATATATCTGGCCATAACCTACAGAGTCAAATGGGAGGAAGTATAAACTACAATGTAAACTATAAACCATGCTTAGTGGCAATGCTCCAAAATGTGTTTAGCAATTGCAATTGCAATGAATGTACCACACTGATGAAAGATTTTCCCATATTCTAGGAAAATGTGGGAGATGCGGGGAGCAGGACATAAGAGAATCCCCTATATATTCTCTGTAACATTTATGTAATAGAAGTATCTTTTAAAAAATAAAAAAAAAAGTGAAAATTAGAAAAAAAAAAGAAAACCTGTACCTTCCTCCAGGTCTTCCCAAAGTCATGTGTGCATGGATGGAGTTGTGTTGGCATTTGTCATGGTTCAAGGAGTTTCATAGACCCAAGGTAAAAAATAGATGAGATACTTTGTGTGGATAGGAATCATATTCCTTGATAGATGGATAGGAAGCCTCCACGTGAGCACATATAGTGGTAGAAATTTAATGCTTTTATAAGCTTTCTACTTTAATTGCATTCTTATCTTTAATTTATTTCTTATTTGGAGCAAAGTGTTCCTTAGTTCATATTCTTCCTTTGCCGATGCAAATGATAAATCCATTTCCTCTCACAACTTACCACTCATTTATTTCCAAAGCTAAGGAGTGTAATTTCCTTCAATTTTTTCCCTAATGGCATGGTTTATCAACTTCTGATTTTCGTTGCCTTCAGTATGCAAATGCATCTTATGAGTTGGCATTAGCATGAGTGGAACATGATATTCTATATATATTCTGCATATAGTAACTTCTGCCCAAGGTATTCTAATTTTTGTTTTGTTTTTAATTTTGTCTCCATCAACTTGAGGGACATTATTTATTTTCTTCAATAACCATGGCTCACTAAGACAATTAAATGAATCTCAACTAGGAAGACATGAATTCCTAGGTGGTGTATTATACTTGCCAAGGGAAAAGCAATATCTTTGAAAAAGGCCTCAACAGCAAGATGTGGTGCAAATCCCAGTAGAGAAGCACTGCTCTAGACCCTGAGTAACTGGAAGTGTTACTAACTGTTACAGTTAATTAATGCCCAGTCTTATATTCAACTGTAATAATTTGGAATTTTTTCATACGAAAATCTAAATTGATAGAATTTTATTTTAGGAAAATTGAGTCTTTTAAATGAAATATGTAGCTTTATTTTTATCCCCATTAAATTTCAGTATTATAATCACAGTCTGTTTGAGTAGATAATTTTAAATTCCAATTTATAACACTCTAATTTATAAATTTAAAATTTATGTTATTTTCTTATTTGATTAATGTGTTTTATTAGTTAAAATGGTCAATTACTTATCATCAATATAAGTTACACTGTAAAATGTGAAATTTATAGTAGTGAACATAATATAAAATGAGTATGTATGCTATTTAATTCCTTTATCATGGATGTAGATGAAATGAAAACAATGGAGGCTATTTTGGTGTAACAGATGGTGAACATGCACGTGAGTAGGGAAAAACTAAGTTTGAACCATGTTTCTGCAACTTTCCTGGATATCCAGCCTGGGGAGAATTGTTATACTATATTAATATTTTTTATAAATAATGTTTCTCATATTTTAGTTCATAAATATTTTTAATAGAGAAACAATCAAAGGAAGTATTTTCTATATTTATATTTTGTATGATGTTTCCTTATAGGTATACGTTTCCAGTATACATAGGTTTTCCTAATATTAATAAGGGTCATACATATAGTCAACATTCAATATTTAATGATGACTGCATAACCATTCATTGGGTTGATTTATTTCCCTCAGAATTTCAAAGTTTATTGAATTTGTTAACTGATGGCACTAATACAAATACAATAAGCTATATGGCAAAATTTCTTATCAAATTAAGTGATATTGAATATTCTCTAAGAATTAAAAAAGTAGAATGAAGAAAAGAATGCATTTTTCCCTAACAGTATAAATGATATTCTACAAAAATTATCTGCAATAATGTGGGGGATACATGTTATACTAAATATAAAGTACAGAAACAATTTGTAAAGCTAAATTTCAATTATCAGTAATGTCTGAAATATTTTTAATGATTATCAGTTTAATAAATATAAATCTTCAACTTCATTGATAATAAAAATGTAATCAAAACATAGTACAATACAATTATATATGTGTATAACAAATTAAGAAAGATTACATATTATATTACTGAGGTTTCTAGCTCAACATGGCAGGCAGAATGACCCCCTTTTTTTTCCTTTCCCCGCAAAAAAACATTTGAAAAGCTAATAAAATGTAATATTTTTAAAAATTACAGCTAAGTGAATGTGAAAGGGACTTTCAGAAGATGAGACACATCCATATGTTTTGCAGACAGAAATAGATAGATGGTGGTAAGTGATGAAATAAGACCTTGGGTACTGCACCCTAGAACTGAATTTTCAAATCTGGGTACACATATCACAGGAAGGTTTTAGAAGTTTTAGAAAGAAAATAATATAGCTTCTGCTTGTATTTATGTCTTATTAAAAATGGGGGGAAAAAAGCTTTACCATCTTTTAAGAGTACAGATTTTATAAGTCTTCCTCTCTGGCTTCACACTTTAGACCAGGGGCTCTTAACCACTTTTGTTCCATGGACCCTTTTGCCAATTAGGTGAAAACCACAGACCCCTTACTAAGTTCACAGTATACCGTGTTTTATTTAATAAATGTATCACACCTACACCTACACATCCCCACAAGAATAATGTATTTTTGAATTTCAATCAAGCCCACAGACCCCTTGTTAAGGACCCCCTGCTTTAGATGATAATGTTTTATCTACACCTTTCAGGAGAATGATAAGAAAGGGAAAAGGTGAAGAGATTCCACAGTAAAATGAATCGCAGTTGAACTCCCATTCATGCTGTGAGGTGTTGCAGCTTAACAGAATCTAGCTAACCATATTTTTAGACTGTGACAAGTAGCTTTTTCTATATTTACCATCTCAAAATAGACATGTATTTTTAAAAAATGACCAGAAGTAACAGATATTTGAGGGCATATTAGTAATTCACACAAAGAAAATGAAAAAAATAGGACAATGGGGAAATATCTGGAAGAAATTGTTGCTGTACATACAAGACAATAGATCTTACAGTGGTAAAAGACACAATGTCATTAAAAAATTTATATTATTTAAAAATTTTTAATATTTTGTATTTTATTTGTTATTTTTAAAGCTATTATTAATTCATTTTCTTATTAATTTTACTTGGTTATTTTGTTGGCTTCAATTTTGGAGAGTTTTGGATACAGAAGGGTCACAACTGGGACAAGGAAGGATCACTGGTGTGGGTGTTTGTGATGGGGGAATGTGTGGGGAGGGGTCCACCTGGGGCATGCCTTTAAGGCATATGAATATGTTCAAGTGTTCATGGTACCTTGTCTCAGTGTGTGGAGACCCACACAGTAACTGAAAGAATATTGAATTCCCCTGGGGAGTTCTGTTATGTTCTCTAATAGGACAGCAAGAATTACCTGAGTACAATGGCACTGCCTAGTGAAGGAAGACAGACCATCATGAGAGACCCTTGTTATTGATGATTGTACTTATGAACCTTTTCTTGTGAAATTGAAACTTAGCCTAGTATTATATATTGCCTAAGAGTTACCTCCTGAAAGCCTCTTTGTTGCTTAAATGTGGCCTCTCTCTAAGCCAAACTCAGCATATAAATGCACTACCTTCCCCCCAGGGTGGAACATGACTCTTGAAGATGAGCCTCCCTGGCACCTAGGGTTTATTACCAAGCTCCAACTAGCAATTCATCCAGAAAAAGACCTTGACCAAAAGGGGGAAATATTAAATACAAATGCGTTTTTATAGCTAAGAGATTTCAAAGTGAGTTTGGAAATCATTCTAGAGGTTACACGTATGCAGGTCTCAGCAGGATCTCATTGACGGCCACAGTAAACAGTGCCTCAAACAGCAGGGCTCCTGAGGGCTCTAGAGACATCCAGACACTACAGGTAGAGCAGACAAGCTCAGGAATTCAACACCCTGTCAGTGGGCCTTACTTTGTAATTTATGCTCCCCAGCATAACAGTTAGACTCATTTATAGTTTCCCTACACATGGCTCTTCTTCCCCGTTTATTTTAACCTATAATTAGCACAATACTTGTTAAACATATGTCCCAGAAACTTAAATCTTTGGTCCATTCATGTGCTAGTTGAGCCCTGAATCTCAGTTGAGTTGCAACAACTCCTCTCCAGTTCATTGGGCTTACCCAGGAAAACTAACAAGGAGATGATGATGGACAATGCCCATCCTAAGGAACAGAGAGTGTCGGAAACTGCAAGCAAGTTAGTTTCATCCATCTGCCCAATGGGATCTAAGCCCCTTCTCAATTAAAAACAGTGTGGGCATCACCATCCCCAAATCCTCAAGATTGGGGAATGAACAACTGACTAAAGTAGATTTATTCTTAGTCCATTATAGACTTTTATTATTCGAACAATGGAAGAACTTTTATGACTGATATAAAGGCAGTGGCCACCAGAGGTTCTGAGGCGAGGGAGAGGGAAGAAAAGGTGTAATATGGGGCATTTTTGGGACGTTGGAATTGTTCTGCATGACATTCTAATGATGGATACAGGCCATATTTTGTCATACCTACAAAATTGTACAGGACAGAGTATAAATTATAATGCAAGCTCTAGTCCACGGTTAGTAGCAGTGCTTCAATATATGTTCATCAATTGTAACAAATGTACCACACTAATGAAAGATGTTGTTAATGTAGGAAAGTGGGGGAGGGTGATGAGTTAGAGCATATGGGAAGACCCTATAACTTTTATGTAACATTTATGTAATCTAAAGCTTCTTTAAAAATAAAAATAAAAATTTTTAAAAATAATGCATACTTACCTGGCAGGGGAGATACGATGATCATGAAGGTGGTTTTCCCGGGGCGAGGCTTATCCATTGATCTCCAGATGTGCTGACCCCTGCGGTTTCCCCAAATGTGGGAAACTTGCTGCATAATTTGTAGTAGTGGGGGACTGTGTTCACGCTCTCCCTGAAAAATAAAAATAATGCAAAATCGATTCTTACAATGAGACTTGAGCCATGCCATAAGTTTTTTAAAATTAGAATTTTAACTGACTACAAGGAGTTGTTTCCTCAAGACTTGAAAATGCCATCTTTCTAAATTTCTATTTTGTTCAGAATTATAGTATCCTACAAAATAACCTTATAATAATCTATAAATGATACATATATAAAATATATAAATATTCTAATGACACATGTAAAAGCTTTTCAACAATAAGATACTTTGAATACTGAAGTATCAACTGATCTAAACATAAATAAACTACAAAATTATATACATGTATGTGAGTGTGCATGCATACTCTTAAAATGTTGACAATAGCCCTAGTTATATAGTGGGTTTGAGACCTTAGTAAAGAGAGCGATTAACATGGCTCTTTAAAAGGAGCCAAGTGGTCTTGCAAAAATCAAAATATTTTGGAGACTTGGAAATGCCTCGTATGCTGGAATATTCAATTGCATTTGACTCTGTAAACAAAGAACATGTTATTAGCAATTAATCCCATCTACATTCATGAAATGTCTGAAAAATTGTTCTCTGCCTGCCAGGCAAAGGTCCACTTAGTTTGACTTTAATGAAAGAAATTGAAAGATCCCAAGGGAAAGAACTTTCCATTTATTTCATTTGATGATTTCCCTGAAGAGAAGCTGATTTGCCATCAGACCACCCAGAGTTAAAAGTTAAATCCCAAAGTCTACCTGATATATATAAATAATTAGTTTTTTATTGCCTTACAATTAGATATGAAGAGATGTCAAGGATCATCAAACATTTGCTACAGAGAGAGAGCAAGAAAATGAAATGGATACTTGGTCCTTTAGGATGATGCTATAAACCAGATTTCTATACACAAAGAAAATGATTTAAAAATAATGCAAAATAAAGAATTTTTCAGAGAAATAAAATCTAAGGGAAGTTGATATCAGCATATCTGCCCTATAGGAATATGAACAAGGTTTTTTAGGCAGATGAGAACTTGGATTTTTACAAAAGAACAAAAAGTATCATAAATAGAAAATATGAAAGTGTAAAAAATCTCTTTAAAATTTCCTAAAAGATAATTTTTAGAGTCAAAATATATAGCAATACAGCATAGAGGACAGGGGGGTTATTGAATGTTTTTTACATTGTATATGAAGTATATAATATCATTAGAAAAAGATCATGAAAATTAAATATGCATAATGTAAATCCTAGAGAAGCCAATACCAACAGAAGTATGCATAATAAGCCAATAGTGGAGATAAAAGGAAATCTGAAAATACTCATTCCAAGAGAATAAGAAAGTATTTAGAAATATGAAAGGGGAAAAGGAATAGATTTAAGAACAGATAGAACTAGCAAAAGGATGATGATGGACAACACCCGTTCCAAACAACAGAGATTATCTATAACTGTAAGCAAGATAGTTCCACCCATCTACCCCATGGGATCTAAGGCCTCTCTCAGTCAGAAAGAGAGTGGTCATCACCATCCCCAAATCCTCAAGACTGATGAATGAACAAGCATAAGGTGGGAATGCAACTATGGATTAAAATAGACTTATTATTATTCTAGTAATGGAAGAACTTGAAACACTGATATAAAGACAGTGGTCACCAGAGGTTCTAAGGCAAGGGAGAGGGAAGAATAAGTGGGGCATTTTTGGGACATTGGAATTGTTCTACATGACATTGCAATGAGGGATACAGGCCATTATATATATATTTTTCAAAACCTATATAATTGTGCAGTGCAAAGTGTAAACTTTAGTGTAAACTATAGACCATGTTTAATAGCAGCGCTTCAATATGTGTTCATCAATTGCAACAAATGTATCACACTAATGAAAGTTGTTGTTAATGGAGAAAAGTGTGGGAAGGTGAGGGGTGGGGTATATGGGAATGCCCCCATATTTTCTATGCAAAATTTATGCAATCTAAAGCTTCTTTCAAAATAAAAAATAAAAATAAATTTAAAAAAAGAAATCAGATAGATGATGGTAGATTTAAACCTAATTGATGAATTCAATGTGTCTATTAAATGTAGGTATTTTAATACTGGAATTCAAAGGCAGAATTTCTGAGAATGCATAAAAAAGGCAGTTGTCAGGAAAACAGAATCCAGAAAGAAGAGCAAGCAATATGGCCACCTGATTTATTGAAAAGAGGCCACTGAAAAGTATGGTCTTTAAAATAAATGATATCTTTGAACTTCCTTTCTAAATGGAAAAAGAGCTGAGTCTCAGTTCTTTCTATAAAATACAAAATAATTTATTTGTGATTGATCATAGAACTAATGTGAAATATAAAATAATGTTGCTTCTACATGAAAATATAGTGAAATACATTTATGATATTTCAGTAGGCAAAGATTCCCCAAAGACTCAAAAATCAATAATCAGCAAACTAAATATTGGTGGTGTAGATTTAATTACAATAAAAAGTTTTGTTTATCAGAAGGCAATATTAAGAGAGTGAAAAATGAAGCCTGTGAGAATTTGAAACTTTTTGTCGATCCCAGAAAAGGTCTTGGAATTAATCCATTCCTTTGGGTATAGGCTTCTTTGATTGGATTGCTGCAATGAGGCTTGACCCAGAGTGCGTCTTGGTCTTCTTGCTGGAGTCCGTTATAAACAGAGGACCGAAAGCTGAGACACACAGAAACAAAGTGGCAGAGACAGAGAAACCCCAAGAGGCTGGAAGAGACGAGGCCAGAAGAGAGGGCAGAGGTGAGCATTGTGCCCTGCCATGTACTTGATCACCCGCAGCTGAGCTCAGGAGACTGTGGGCCTAGAGAAGACAGAGACCCAGGCGCTGCTATTGTGCCTTGCCACGTGATGGGAGTCCAGGACTGGCAGCAGCCGGCCTTCAGTGAGACAACATCTTTGATGATGCCTTGATTTGGACATTTTCACAGCCTTAGAACTGTAAGATTTTAACCTAATAAATTCCCATTATAAAAGTCAACCCATTTCTTGTATTTTGCTCCCAGTGGCTTTTAGCAAACTAAGACAAAGCCAGAGACCAAGAGAGGCTATATATACAATAAATATAGACTACAAATAACTTCTACACATAATATACAGGTACAATGGATAAACAAATGAGGAAAAGTCCTGAAGGAGCATTTCACAAAATAGATATATAAATGCCCAATATTATAAAGGTACTCAAGAGCATTTAGTTATTACAGAAATGCTAATTAATCTATTTCCCTAATATAACATAGATATACCCATTTATATTTTCCCTTATCACAATTCTTCTGCTCCTTTTATCTGAACCTACAATTTTCAATTTACATGTTAAACAGTTCTCAGAAATTAAAAGGCTTCCAATTGTTTATATGTTAGTTGGACCCTGTACTCTAGCAGATAAGTGGTCAACTCCTATGCTCTAGTTCTTCAGGTCTGCCTGGGACAACCAAGTAAACAATGAGGATGGACCAGCCCCTCCTCAAAAACAAGGAGTATCTTCAACTACAAGTAAAACTACTCCATTCCTCTGTCCCATAATATCTATGTCCCTTCTCACTATGAAGCTGTCAGAGCAGACATTGTCCCAATCCCCTCAAGGTTGAGGAATTACCAAAAATGACAGGGGGTTTAACCACTGACCAAAGCAGATGTATTGTTATTGTAGTTAATTGAGGAACTTGTAACATTGATACAAATAAACCATTTTTATATTTAAAAAATTTTTAAAAAATAGCTACAAGATGCCATGACTCATATGAGGATGGTAAAATTTTAAAGAAAGATAATAGCAAGGGTCATCAAGGATGGGAAAAAATTGGATTGCTGGTATGAATAACCATAAACTGGTTAAATCACTTTGAAAAATAGCTTGCTAGTTTCTATTATATCTATTATATCACCAAGGAATTCTACTCCCAAGTGTTTATAGCCAAGAAAAATGAGTTCATTTGTCCACCAAATGCTACACACAAGCATACTCATAGCAGCTTTATAAATAACAAAATTTGAGATAAACCAAATGTCCATCAGTAGAATGGATAAATACACTATAATAAGCTAATATTATAATAATATGTTTCAATATAAAAAACTACTGCAAGACACAATAAATGTATGAAACTCACTTACATAATACTGAGCAAAAGAGGTCCAACACACACATAGACACACACACACACAATACTGTTTTGTTCCGAATCTGTGACAAAGCTTATCTATGACCTTAGAGTAATAATGATCTATGTGAGGGTGTTTTGCCTAAATATAGTCAAGTGGAAACTTTTTGGAAATATTCTACATTTTGATCTGGGTGTTGTCTATATAAGTGTAGAGACATGTAAAATTTTTGTACATTTAAGATTTGTGCACTTATCTGTATATAGCTTATAAAAAAGTAAGTGTTTGGAAAAAGGGTGAATTTTATGTAATGTAAATTCTATTTCAATAAAGATGTTAAGAATTAGAGAAAATTAGAGAAATTCTGAAATTTTAAAATTTAGTATATTTTTGGCACAAATATAAAGACATTTGATATAGAACATGTCTGCAAAAGTTAAAGGAAAAAATTCACTATAGTTTGGCTTTATTCTTGTGGATGTAAATTTTTCTTCTAATCAGAAAATATAAATTTTGACATCATACTAAAAACAATTTATCCTCTAAAAAAGTAACATTAAAAACACATTTTAGGGAAGCAGATGTGACTCAAGCAATTGTGTTCCCACCTACCATGTGGGAGGTCCTGGTTTCAGTTCCTGGTGCCACTTAAAGAAGATGAGCAAGACAGTGAGCTGACACAACAGGCAGGCGCAGTGAGCTGAAGCAACAAGGTGACGCAACAAGAGACATAAGGAGAAAAAACATAATGAGAGACACAACAAAGCAGGGAGTGGAGGTAGCTCAAGTGTTTAGGTGCCTCCCTCCCACATGGAAGGTCCCGGGATCGGTTCCTGGTGCCTCCTAAAAAAAGAAGACCAGCACATAACAAACAGACACAGCAAATGCAAACAACAAAGGGGTGGGGAGAAATAAATAAATAAAATAAATCTCCAAAAAAAAGTACATTTTAAAGAAATTGAAATATTAATATTGCTTTCCTAATTTGAGCTCTTTCCTGGACCAAAATTTAAATTTTATCAAATACCACAAATCACTGAAGGAAAAACTATGAAAAAAATCTATTTTGTCCATGTTGAACAATCGCCCCAACTTCATAGCAATAATTCCATTTAGGAGTTTGAATTATCAATCAAATTAGAATTAATAGATTAAAAGTGTCTATTTCATAAAAGATTTCCAGTTCTGGTTATCTAACAATAATCTAGTAATAGAAGGACATTGAGAGGACAGAAAATGTGAGATGTAAGAGCATGTTGTTAGTACTCTTCAGAGGGAAAAGGAAATGGTCAGGAGCAAGAAAGCAGACAGGGGCAGCCTCTTACCATAAACTTGGTGACCAGATTAAGGTCACCAATGCACACCTCAGTGCAATTAATGTCTTCTCCTTTTGAACATGGTAAATGTAAAGCACAGATATTTTAAAGAACCAAAGTATTTTTAGAGATATTCTTAGCAGAATTAAGTAGGGATATATGAATTCTAATTATTAGATTGAAGCAACTCCATGCTCAATACTGCACACATAATCAAAAGAAGGTGAGCTGAGCGTTTTTGTTGAAAGATATAATGTGGAAGTTTGGATACCAAAAAGAACTGTTCCTGATGAAATGAGAATAGCATAATGTGGTTATTCACAAAGGGTAGAGCAAGCATAGCCCTTTAAAAGGCTATTCAATTATGATTTTAAAATGTATTGGAAAACCACTTTGGAAAGCATAAAACTTCTTTCAAAAGGAAGCATAGAAGGAAATGGTTGAGAGAGTGATTAGACAACAAACAAAAGAGGGATGATTTCAGTGTTCCAAAGAGTGTATTTATGGGAAATAAGTAGTAAAGAAAAACAAAACAAACTACAGAGACGAAACAACTGCTTTAGTTTCCAGTCTTTAAAAATAACTAAATCTTCCAAACTAAATTCTTTTAATGTAGGAGATATGTTCCTGAGATACTAATTTTATTAGATTCAATCATAGCTATAATGCTCCCACTGAACTTAATACAATTTTGTCAACTTATTATTATTATTTTTTTAGTTAAGCCAGTAAAAAGAATTTCTTTGGAAAATGGGGGAAAGAACAGAGCTTGCTGAGAAATGGGAGAGAAAGATGGAAATGCACACCAAAATTTGGTACAGGCTCCTCTAGGAATAGAGAGCCACAACTTATTTTTTGAAATACATTTTTAAAAATGTTTTTTTAAATTTTCCATCATAAAGTAAATGTATACTTTAAAATATATGAATAGCATACAAAGAAATAGAACAAAACACCCCAACAAATATCTACATATAGCTTAAGAAACACAATATCACTAATAGTTGAAACAGCCTGTGTATCTCACCAGACTTAAAATCTATCTTCCTTTTCCTTAAAGTTCATCATCATCTTGAATTTAATATTTATAATTCACTCCTTTTTCTTTAATTTTAGCAAAAAACATATCCCTAAAAAATGTGTTTAGTAATGTATATTTTTAAACTGTATATAAAGGGACTCTAACCTGATATAGTCTTCTCTGAGTACTCTTTTTCTTAAACTTATGTTTTAGAGATTAATATTTATGTACTGATGGATGTACGTCATTCACTTTCAAAGATGGAAAATATGTAATCATACGAATATATGATAATTTATTTCTCTATATTCTGTCAATTGATATTTGGACTGTTTCTATTTTTGTTTGTTTTCTGTTACAAAGAATGCTACTATGTATCATCTTGTACCTATGCACAGTTTTCTCTAGAGTAGGGACCCAGCAACCATAATTTTTGGCTAATACTGTATGCACATATTCAACTACTCAGTGTCACTAGACAATGCTTAACTCTTTACCAAAGTGCCTGAATTAATTTTCTTTCCAGTGAATGGAAGATGAGCAATCCCTTATCTACACATTCAGCAACAGATAGTATTTTCAATTATTTATTTATTTTATTTATCTTCTTGGATATTTAAAGTGGTATTACAATTTGCATGTCCACAATTAGCAATGAGTTCAACATCTTTTCATACATGTTCTGAATTGGCCATTTGCAGATGTGCCTTCAAAGTAACTGTTGAAATGATTTGCCCATTTTTTTTAATTGGATTTTGGCTGTATATGTCTTATTTGTTTGTCATATCTTTCAATGGTAGATATTTGTACCTTATATGTTTGGAAATATGATCTCCAAGATTGTGGACTTTAAAAAAGAAGATTTGGAATCTTTTAATAAATAGATAATGTCAATATTCTCAATTTTAATGTAGCAGAATGTATTAATCTTTTCCTTCCTTAATAGGGTATTTTGTATCTTAAGAAAGTTTTCCCTAGTTTGAAGTAGTAAAGATGCTCTTATATATTAACTCCTAAAACATTTTTTATGTTTGACTTTCTTAGTTAGGTCTTCAGTACACCAGGAATGAATTTGAGTAGTAATCAAATTTCTTTTGCTATCCCCTTCTGGAATCGAATTATTACAGCATCAATTATTGAAATGACCGTTTTTCCCCAACTGTTCCTCACTGACTACTGCCATTTATGTCTAACATTTGTATATGTGTGGTTTATATCCAGGCTCTCTATTGTTGATCTCTGCACCATTGCCACTCTGTAAATATACATATAGCTTTATAAGAAGTAAAGATATTCCATAGAATGAGTCCTCCAACCATGTTCTTTCCCTTCATGGATATCTTGGAAATTATTGAGGCTTTGGAAATGATTTTGTATAAATTTTTTAATCAACTTTGCCCTGAAGTATGTGTAGCAATTTGTTTGGCTTGCACTAAAGCTGTAAATCAATTTGAAGAGACTTGACACATTTATAATATTTATTCTTGCTATCATATGAAGTATACCAACATATTTTATTCAAATCTCTAATATATCTCAATTAAATTTCATAATTTTCTCAAGTTCTTTGCAATCTTATATTTCTTCCTAAATAAGGTTTAATTTTTATGATATATAAAGTATATCTTTTAAAACTTTTATTTTCTACTAGGTTGTTTTTGTTGACATAGAGAATTCCAATTTATTATTCTGTAATATTTTGTATTCAACAACTTCATGAAACACTCATAGCAGTAATAATATCTGTGATTTGTTTTGAATTTTCTATGTACAATAATATCATCTGACAATTATGGCAATTTTTATTCCTCTTTACCAACCCTTACAAATGTATTTACCTTCGCTGCTTTACTGAGTAGGTCAGGATTTCCATTACAAACATAAACAGAAATAGAGTTATTATGTGACTTGGTCTTGTTGAGTGAATTTAAAGGAAAATATTTTAACATTAGAAAATTAGGTGTGATGATTGCTGGGTTTTTGTGTTTTTTTTAATATATATATATCAAAAAAAGAAGTTTCCTTCTAATCCCAATTTGATAATAATTTTCATCATGAATGAATATTGAGTTTTATCAAAAACATCTCTTCTTCAAAATGATCCTATGATCTGTTTTCTGTAAACTGCTAATTAGATGAACTGTTTTGATTGATGGTGTATTTGCTGGGGTTCTCTAGGGAAACAGAATCAACAGGACATATCTGTAAATACTATGAGATTTTATGAAATTGTGTCATGCAACTGTGGGGATGCATGAGTCAAAATTCCATAGGGCAGCCTGCAAACCAGGGGCACGGCTGAAAGTGGTTGTGAGTTCCATAAGACATGCTGGCTGTCTGAAGTAGAGATGGAAATTCTCTCTCTAAATGCTGAGATCACTTCCCTTTTTAAGCCTTCAACTGATTGGATAAGATATCACTCATTGCTGAAGGCAAGCTCCTCTGTTGATTGTAGATGTAACCAGCCATCTGTGTAATGGAATCACTGATGATTAAGGTCCATGAAATGCCCTTGTATTACAATTAGCCAGTGCTTGCTTAACCAAACAACTGGACACCATTACTGGCTGAGTTGGCACATTAGTCTAATCATCACAGATGGTACTGAAGATATTTAAGAAAATAATTCTAATATCTTTAGAAAAAATTAAATCTTAAAAAACTCAGTAATGATAGGCAGTCCAAATGGTCTTCACTTTCTTATCCCTGGCTTTCTGTCTACTTTTAAATCCTCCCACAAACACATTGTCTTTTACTTATATCTGATATAGGAAGTGCTCTGTTCATTTTATTAAAGATTTTTCTCAGGATTTCACCAACTTTTTGAGACTTTAAAAATAAAATTTCTTCTAATAATTATAAATTTAGTAGGTTAGAGGCAAGCAACATATATTTTATTATGCTATTTATTAAATCGGTTTTAGTACTATATTAAACTGTAAATTACTGTTGCAGCTTAAATATAAATTCATAGTTTTGAATATATATGGTGGAAAACCCTGCTGCAGTTAAATATAGTTTTTTTATAATTACATTTTAATCTCAAAAAAACATTCATATGCTTATAGTAAGTAATCCCTCGACTCATGTATACCTTGTAAACATCTTACAACTACAAAATAAACTACAGAATACTTAAGGATGCTGTATAAAACATGTTAATGCCTGCTAAATAAATTAGCAAAGGCCTGGAGGGAACTTGTCACGCACGCCTAAAGTAAAGGCCAACTTATTCTACACATGGCTAAAGTAAAAGCTCACTTGTCTGAACATGTTGAAATGGACCACAGAAGCCTAAGACAAGTTTTCTGTGAGACCAGTTGTCTAGGATTCTCTGACCTTGCACAACTGCTAGTAGGTTTTGACATTCTTTGAAACTGAGCTTTGATTTGCCAAAGACCATGGCTTTTGTTGGGGGTAAAAAAATTCTTTTAGTGAGCATCCAGTCCCTTATAAGGCTTGCCTTTCTTATCGTTTCTGCTGAATCAATCCTGTTTTTCTTTGTGTAACTTCACTGTATTTACTATATAAACTGCCTCTTTCTCAGGGAAAAAAGGGGCTCTTTTTTCTCAGTATAAAGGAATCTCAATTTGCAAACTGCCTCCTTATAATAAATAAAGGCTATCTTTTTTCTAAATTCTTAAAATTTATCTTTTACTTAATGTATCAAATTTTTAAAAGGCACGACTAGAAAAAATAGAGAAAGAGCAATCAAGAGAGAAGGAGAGGGAAATTCTAAGAGATCAAACACTGAAAAGGATTTTAGCTTGGTAAGCTGGATGAAGACTTGGGGACATATGCTGAAACCTGACGAACGAGACAAAAATGTCTGTAGTTTATAGTAAATGACTTAGTCCATGTCATTATATTGTTGGATTATTAGTTTTTCAGTGTTTATATCTGTTGTGTTTTTCTGTGTGTGACACACAAACTGACCATCAATACAGCTTATGCTTAATAGTTCAGCCTGGTACAGGAGTGGTTTGAAGATGAGCCAATAAAATAACCAAGAAGCATGGGAGGTAAAATTCATAAAATATGCTTGGTATGTGCACAACTATTTTCTATTAAATGGCCTGTCATATTCAGTGAAAACTTTCAATTCAAACAAAAGAACGATATGATTTTAGTCATACCATTTATCTAAAAATTTGCCTTGGAGCAAAAATAATCTAAAAGCATAACTTTTCCTCATATATAATTTCACATTGTATGATTGCATAAGTTTTGTTTATTAAATATTATGAAAAGGTACACATAAGAGCTAGTTTTAATTGAAGTTTATTCAGTCAGAATTTTTGGAACAACTATTGGTATTTTTCCTTGTAGATGATAATCTATCAAATCTAATCAGAGCTCAAATTTGTTGTTTCATGAAGGATAGGCTTGTCTGATATTCATCTTTTGTTTGTGCATGATTTCCAAAGAGTCTGTATCAAAGTTTCTTTATCACAGAGAAGTTCAGATTTAACTCTTTCCACATAATTGCACACTTCTAAAAGTAATGAGACACAGAGTCAGGCTAATAATTCCTGTGTAAGCGCAGAGAATTATATTAATGGTTATAGCTGTACATGTGTTGGTAGGCAAGGAATGCTTTATTTCAGAAGCACTTTCTGATGCAGCCAGATATATTCAGTAAGTGGTGTGAAAGAGCAGATGTATGCCTGAAATCCTTAGAGGTATAGAACTGGAATTTTTAAGACACAAATGGATCCCTGTAGAATTCAAGATCCCCAGTGATTAGACTTTCAAATGAACTTTGCTTAGTTTCAACTATGTGATGAAATATTGCATGATAGTTAGTTTCAGTACAGTTATAAGCCTATACGTTTAAATGTCCTACATATTTAACTTGCTCAATAAACAGAAATATGCCTGATCTCTTACCAGACTGTGTCACAATAACAGCTGTTTTTAAAAGTCTCAACTGGGACAGTAGTTAAAAGTCCTTGAAAAGTAAATGGCATACATTCAATTAGGCTAAAAAAATAGCTAAAACAAGTATTATTTTGTGGGTTTTTAATTAGATGACTTCTATTAAATTTGGGACCTAAAAGGGAATTCACAACCTCCCAGGATTGTGCTAGTTACAAATGAGACCATAAAAACTCCATTTAACTCTGTCTTGTGAGTGCTCGCTCACGGGTTGGGTGTTTCTCTATCATCGGCATACATATGCGTGGCATTGCTCCATTAATTCCCCGAATGATACTCAAGAGGTGAAACACGGTAGATTATCCTTAGGTAGTAAATCAAAGAGATAGACTTTCTGATCCTGAACACAATTATCTCTAACCTGATGCTCCTGGAATTTCTCAATATTGGAGAGACCAAGTAGCTGGAGACTGTGATTCAGATTTTTTGAAAATTCACGAGGCACAGAGAAGAAAATCTACTTTTTCTACTGGAAATACCCACAATATTTCAGTGGATCTTACTTGCATTTTGGCAAAGACCTTTCATGTTTTGCCCCCTGTTTATATTTCTTGTATCATTTCCTACCACTCATGCCAAATTTCTAAGTTTCTATTCTAGTGACACTGAGCTTCTTACTGTTATCAAAATGCAATGCTCTTTCCACCTCTATTTCTTTACAATTTTTCTCAATACCTGGGATGAGCCCTCATGTGAGAAATTCTGTCCATCCTTGAAAAGACTGCTTTAGTATTATCTTCTCTATGACTTTTCTCTGCTTACCACATGCTCCATCCTACCAACTATCCCAGTCCTATCAGAATAACATTCTGTTTCCATTTGCCAATTTTGTCTGGTGTATGCATATCATGCTTATCATTCTATTTTGTAAGTGTCTATTTCCCACAATAGCCTAGGAAATTTCTGTGGTCAGAGATTTTATGTTATTCATATTTCCATTCTATAATTTAGAGTAGATGCTCAATAAAGGCTGGTTTACTGAAGCTTCATTATTTTCATTATCAGCCATGCCAAATGTTGAGTTTCATGTAAATAAATCAAGGTATGCATATACACACGTGCTCACAAGATTAACTGGTATTCAAGTAGATAAAGCATGGGATCTTGATTTTCATATTTGGTCAATTCTTGATTTTGCCACCTCCTACATATGATGTCATCAGCAAGATAAATTCTCTAGGCCTCAGTTTCCTTTTCTGTAAATAGAGACATGACTTGCATTTACTTGAAAGCATTATATTCAACTAAATGATAAAAGTGAATGAATTTTGAAGATTTTTACTATAGTGATGTTCATATTGCCAAACATTATTTATGTTCTTAGTGCCAGGTGCTTTATATGCATTATTTTATCTGTTGCTCACTCCAAACTATTGAAATAAGTAATTTAATCATTCTTATTTACTAATATGTGAAACGATAGTTAAGACAGGTCATGTACTTTGTTTAATGGCATTTAGCTAGTAACTGACATTCCAGGGCTTTAAACTCAGGGTGATTAACTGCAAAAATCAAGATTTTTCAGCAGTATAATACAGAAAAAAAAAGAATACTGATGCAAATACACCCTTATTTTCTATATGCTGAATAGCGGCCAGTGTAGCAGCCAGTAGCACTCTGGGGTTAATTGCTGATGGTAAAAATAGTTAATGAAGCTGGAAAACTTCAGGCCTATTTGAACTGCTTTTCCTGTAGTATAACTTAGTGCTATGGGAACACAATGGGTGGCTGTGCATTTTTTATGAATATAATATTAGTAATAAACAGGTGTTCTTTTCTTTGGACACAACCAGAAGAGGAATAAATTGATAAAATAATCTGAGAAATATAATCAGGATTTGTATATTAAGTTAATAAAAATGAGAACTAAAGTTACCATTCAATTTCATAATCTTTTCCATAAGGGTTACTTGGCATTAATAGCTGAGAAGGGACTTTTCTAGATTATTAAAGAAATAGCACCTATATTTTAGCCACGTGTTTTCAAAAGGTCAATTCCAAGGCCCTCTGTCTCACTGCCTCTGTGTCTAGACTCTCTCTCTCTTCGTTGTTTTCCCTTCCAATATACACCCCTTCTCACTGATATTCTCAGTACCCATTTATCTTGGCTACATAATGTTTCTCTAATCTTTCAAACCCTACACTCAGATCTCTCAATTTTATTGATGTATAATAACTAAAACTAGCAAAATGAATATTAATAGTGAGTGCTTCCACTTATTGTTTTAAATTTCTATTTTTGAATACTTTTTAAAACTTACAGAACATTACAAAAATAAGACAGACCTCAGAGAACTCCAACAAACCCCCACACCTCCCAGACACCCAGATCCACCAATTTTAACGTTGTGCCAAATTAGCTTACACTCTATATTCCCATTTTTTTCACATGTCCCAATAAAGTCTCTTTGAGCCTTCCCTCTGCCTTTGCCAGATCCCATCCAGGATCATGTATTGCATTTAAATGCCATTGTCTCTTTAGTTGCTCTTTCTTTCTTTTTTTTTTTTTTTA
>JAQZBX010038438.1:0-23530 GCA_029593785.1 Cabassous unicinctus | reverse complement strand
ATTAAAAAAAAAAAAAAGCTTTAAAATGTGAATAGAATGTGGAAAGTGCCAAAAAGATAAGTTATAGCAACACAAATATATGCCAAATTTGGAAAATAGAGGAAAGAAGGGATGGAATCACCTATTGTCCAACCAGCCTAACTCAGCCAGTGTGAGGTGGCATTGGCGGAGCCCCTTTTTTTTCTTGTCATAAGGAAAAAAGGGAATATTTGCAATAGAAGACAATTATGTACTGTGTTTTCCTTGGTTAATATTATATCACCTGTATCTGCTGGCAACATTCCATAATCTACATAAAAACCATCTGAAAAAAAAAAAATTAAAAAACCATCTGAGGTGGTTGAAAAAATTCATTCCACTGGGGCTGAGCCACATGCTGTTGCCCGACTCCTATGGCGGTATATTCAGGGACTTTCCAGCTTTGGGCTTTTAAAACGATGCTCAAGTATGTGTATAAATCTACGCCCACATTTTGCATTATTTCTTATGGAAGGATTCCTAGAAGTGGAATTCCAGAGTCAAAAAGAGGATGGAATTTTAGGTTTCTTCATCAGAGATCTCAAACTGATGGCCCCAAGGCTGATTTGGCTCTTAGCTGAGTTTGAGTTGGCTCATGCAATTTTTAAAAAAAAATGCATGCCAACATTTAAAATGTAAGGTTTCCAATGAAAATTCAGATTCCCAGCTTATCTTGGACAATCATAGAGCTGCCCTTGTATTAGAAGGGCTCACTCTATTATCCACTGGCCCCTGGGGCACTTGAATTTGAGACCCTACTCTGGATTCTTGTTACCAAATCGCCTTCCAGAAAGTGTTTATTCCATTTACACCACCCCTCGGGGAGAGACATTTTCATCAAACCCTGGCCAGCCTGTTGATTCTCTCATTTCAATGAGGAAACCAAGGTTCAGAGATGTTAAGCAACTTGCTGTAGGTCACACAGCTTATCAAGACCAAGTCTGGACTAGAATTTAGCTCTAATCCCAAACCCCGTGACCGAAGCCTCAGGGCACTTTATTTTCCTACAGTCTGGAAAGCCAAAACGTAGGGCTGGTAGCCTCCTTTGAGGGCTTCTCAATTCTCAAAAACTGATCAGAGCCCCCTCTGGTGACCTTAGCTGGGATAGATTCCCCAGCCAGGTGAGAGACAATGATTATTCTGGCCCCAGAGTCTGTTAACTGATACCACTTACTTTCACCATCTTTAACCAACACACGGAATAACATCCATCCTGGGTCTTTTGTGTAAAAAAAAAAAATCACAGTAGCTTTCCTAAACTTGAGTACATGCAAGCAGCTTATCTATTCTCTTTGCAAATAAGTATTTTTGTATCTTCTGCAGCACCAAGAATATGCCTTACACGGAGCCTAATATTTATTTGCTCAATTTCCACAATTCAGATCATCTCATTGCTCCATTCTATGGATAGGTGAAAAACTGTCTACTATGGGAGGTGAACCAAAAAAAAGAGCTGTCGTTTATGAATGCATTCACCCAACATTTTCAAATATGCAATACGTGGGCAGGATACAAAAGTGGAACGATGTCCCTTTGTGTTTTTCAGAGTCCAGTGAGGAGACAGAATCCACACCATAATGTCGATAGGAAATGTTTAATATAGGGAAGCAGAGGTGGCTCAACCAGTTGGGTGCCCACCTATCACATGAGAGGTCCTGGGTTTGGTCCCGGTGCCTCCTAAAGAAGATGACCAGACGTCTGCACCCGTTGCAATGAGCTAGACGCCCGCACGCGCCACAACGAGCAGACGCCTAAATGAGCAGATGCCATAAGCCAGCAAATACCGCAGCCCACGGGGAGTGGATGTGGCTCAGGCCATTGAGCACTTGCTTCCCATGCCCAGGTTTGGTTTCCAGTGTCTCCTTGCGAAGGCGAGCAATAAGCAGACAGGTGAGAGAACCATCTGGGGAAGGGGGGCATAAATTTTTTTAAAAAAGAAAAGTAAATAAATAAAAATCTTTTTTAAAAAGTAAAATTTGCAAAAAAAAGAGAAATGTTTAATAAAAAGAGCAATTAACAAAGGATTTGTGTAACTAAGTATTGGCTAAAAAGAAGTAAAGCTAATTCTCAAGGAAACAGGAAGAACAGATATAAGCGGCGGCCACTACACCCAGGGCTGAGTTGTAGCACCCAAAGGCGAGCCCTCCACCTCCACCTGAACCAAGGGTGCGGCTGGGGCACACAGGATGGCAGAGAAGTCGTTGGGCATCCACCCCCTGGGATGCAAAGGGAAGCCATCCACGGGAAGGCGCTGTGCCTCAAAATGTGCCAAAAAGTCTCATGAGGGATGCTGCAAAGCTGTCCGAGGGGGAACCTGCTGTCTGCTGGGTGGAGCTGGCAGCTATGCATGTGGCAGGAGCTGGGCACTGAAGACACCTCCTGGGTGGCAGGTGCCTAGCAAGAGAAGTACATTGGAACCAGGAAGAGAAAATACCTTCTTCTGCCAAAGTCTCTCCAGCACCCTCCATTGGCAGCATGTAAAATTGTGCCAGGGATAGAAGAGACATAGCTTCAGGGCCCAGCTTCATTATCACAGAGCAGGCAAGGAGCGGCGGACTTGGGGCTCGGAAGCAATAGATTGATAACTGGCGCACGCTCCCTTGCAAAATTCACAACCACGAGCTGGGGATGGACAGATAATCAAATCAGTACTCGAGCATTCCCTAAACTCCAGGCCTTTGATGTCCACCTTCGTGATGTTTGCTGGATCCCTGTACAATTGTGTACATAATGTTTTCTTTAAATCAACTCACTTTTTAAAAATTTATTTTTTTCTTTTCTTTTTTAATTCTATGTTTATTTCTTTTAAAATCATCTTGCTTTTCAATGAAAAGAATTTTATTTTTTAAAAGATACCCTCTTATATACTGCTGGTGGAAATGTAAAATGGTGCAGCCACTTGGGAATACAGCCTGGTGGTTTCTCAAAAAGTTAAACACAGAGCTACCATACGAGCCAGGAATTCCTCTCCTAGGTGCATACCCCAAAGGATTGGAAACAGGTGTTCAAACAAAAACTTGTACTCGGATATTCATTAACAGAGTTATTCATAATAGCCCAACAGTGGAAACAACCAAAATGTCTATTAATGGATGAACAGATAAACAAATTGTGGTCCGTCCATGCAATGGAATATTATTTCACCATAAAAAGGAATGAAGGGCTCATGCATCCTACAACATGGATAAACCTTTAGAACATGAGTGAAAAAAGCCAGACACAAAAGGCCACGTATTGTATGACTCCATCTATATGAAATGTCCAGAATAAGCAAATCCATAGAGACAGAAAGCATGTGGGTGGTTGCCAGGGGCTGGGGGGAGGGAAGACTGGAGAGAAACTGCTTAATGAGTACAGGGTTCTGTTTGGGGTGATGGAAAGGTTTTGGAACTGGATAGACATGGTGGTTGCACAACATTAGGAATGAACTAAATGCCCCTGAATTGTTTATTTAAAAATAATTAATTTTATGTTCCATGAATTTCACCTCAATTAAAAAAAACCTGTGGGGGTCAAACATAGCATGTCTGCTATTACACTTTGGCGAGTGAACTGCCAATTGAGGAACTCGGGCCTGACTGATCAAGGAAGTGATGCTGTGTGTCTGAAGAGGGTTGGGGAGACTTCCAGTGCCTCTGAGAGCTGCTGGGAAAGAAAGGAAGTTTCCCCAAAGTCCAGGGAGGGAAACAGATGGGTGGATGGTTCTCTGAACATCTGAGGCCCGTAACTGGCTCCCTGGTTCTAGTTTGCTGGGCTGCCAAAATGCAATATACCAGAAATGGGTTGGCTCTTACAATGGGGATTTATTTGCTTTCAAGCTTACAGTTCTGAGGTTGAGAAAAATGTCTAAATTAAGTGATCATCAAAATGATGATTTCTCCCCCAAAGAATGGCTGCCGGCAATCCTGGACTCCTCTGTCATATGGCAAGGCAAATGGCGGTGTCTGCTGGTCTCTTCCTTTTCTCCCAGGTTCCGTTGATTTCAGCTTCCAGCTGCTCCCTCTGTGGCTTTCTCTCTGTCTGGATTTCATTCTCTTATAAAGAAGTCCACTAATAGGATTGATTCATCTTGGGAGCAGATGTGGCTTAAGCAGGTGCGCACTGGCTTCCCATATACGAGGTCCCAGGTTCAATCCCTGGCCCCTGGTATCTAAAAAAAAAAAAAAAAGTCCTACTTAAAACCGGTTCACACCCACAGGAATGGATTAGGTTTAAGAACATGTTTTTTCTGCGGTACATACAGCTTCAAACCACCATGGCAGGGAAGAGATGCAAAAATCAGATTTAATTTGATTTGTGGAAATAAAATACCATGACATTCTTTGTACACCCAAGTTTGTGAGTAATATTCATACCCACAATAATTCAAAACTCAGTTTAACCAACCTGGGCAGGGGAGAAAATCACTGGCCGTACCACCCCCTAATCCCCAAGGACCCCCAGCTGAAAGGCATGTGGGTCTCATGTTGCAAGCCCTGGGGTCAGTCCAGTCAGTAGCCTTTTGTTTGGAAGGAAAATAGCCCTGTATTTTGGTCCATAGTTTTAACCAATTGTGGCATCAGGGAGGCAATTACATACATTTCCAGGCACCCAGTAAGCCCTCAACCAATTTGTATTAGTCAGCCGAAGGGGTGCTGATGCAAAGTACCAGAACTCTGTTGGCTTTTATGAAAGGTATTTATTTGGGGTAGAAGCTTACAGTTACCAGGCCATAAAATATAAGTTACTTCCCTCACCAAAGTCTGTTGCCATGTGTTGGAGCAAGATGGCTGCCGGTCTCTGCAAGGGTTCAGCCTCCCTCTTCCTCCTAAGGCTCCGTGGTCCCAGCTTCTTCCAGTATCAGCTGTAGGCTGGGATAAGTCTCATCTCTCTCCCAGGGCTCATTTTTCTCTGGGCTTAGCTGCTCAGGGCTCTGGTCTCTTCAGCTGCAAACTATCAGGCGAACGGCTCATCTCTCTTCCTCTGTATTATTCTTCTCTGTGCATTTACTTCCCAGGGCTCCAGCATCAAAACTCTAGCTCTCTCTTCTGCCCTGTCATTTTTCTCTGTGAGTCCCCGCCCACCAAGGGGGCAGGGACTCAATGTCCTACTGACGTGGCCCAATCAAAGCCCTAATCATAGTTTAATCAAGTAAAAATGAAACCTCTGAAGTTAATACAATCTAATATGCCCAGAGGAACAGACCAGTTTACAAACATAATCCAATATCTATTTTTGGAATTCATAAACAATACCAAACTGCTACCCAATTGATAATAATAGTAATATTTAATGACCATTCATTCAACAAAAATTTACTGAGTCCCTACTATGTGCTCAACATTGTTCTAAGTGCTGAAGATTCTGGAGTGAATAGGAAGGACGTGATTCCTGTTCTCATGGAACAAACATTTTTCTGAATAATAATATACATGGTTATAATAACAAACCAGCAAACTCTGTATACTATACCATGGGAGAAAAATACAGCAGGGTAAAGTGACTGAGTATGGTGGAGGAATGTGTGTGTATGGGGATATATGTGAGTGTGCAGGCACACACATGTGTGTGTGCAATGTTTGATAGGATCATCAGGGAAGGTCTTTCTGATGAAGTGAAGTTTGAGCAGAGACCCGAGAGAAGTGAGAGAGCCTCATATCCACGGGGATATGAGGGGAAAAGCATTCTGAGCAGAGGGAACAGAACTTGCAAAGGCCCGGAATTAAGACCTGCCTGATGTGCAAGGAGCCATGGGCTGGGGGTGGAAGGTGGGGGGGGGGAGAGTGGGGGAGAGAAGAAGGAGAGGAGATCAGAGAGGCAGTGGTGGCAGATTAAGTAGGGCCTCAAGGCCAGAATAGAAACGTTAGCTTTTATTCCGAGTAACACATATGTCCATCATCGTAATAAATTCATAAATATGTGTAAAGGATTATGGGGGCGTGAGGGATTGAATCACATCTCCCACAAAGATGCATTCAAGTCCTAAGCCCCGGTCCTGTGGGGGTGAATTGTGATGTTTTGAAGCTGGATGGACCCCAGAAAAGTATGTTCTTAAAGCTAATCCATTTCTGTGGATGGGAACCTATTGTAATTAGGGCCCTTTGATTTGGTTACTTCAGTTAAGGCAGGGTGCCAGGGTGGGTCTTAATCCTCTTACTTGAGTCCTACATAAGATGAGGGAGGGAGTGGGGGAGAGAGAGAGAGAGAGAGAGAGAGAGAGAGAGAGAGAGAGAGAGAGAGAGAGAACCATGGAAGCAAGAAGCTGACACAATGAAACCAGAAGGATACAGGAGAGCCCAGCAGATGCTGCCATGTGCCTTGCCATGTGGCAGAGGCATCCAGGATCATCAGCATTCAGTCTTCAGGGAGAAAGCATCGCTTGATGTTGCCTTGATTTGGACATTTTTCTCAGCCCCAGAAGTGTAAGCTTGTAAGTTAACAAATCCTCACTGTGAAAAGCCAACCCATTTCTGGTAGATTGCTTTTGGTAGCCCAGCAGACTAAAACGTGAACCCATTTGTAAATAGCATCTTCAAAGATGTTATTAGTTAAGATGAGGCCAAATGGTATGAGGGTGGACCTTCACCCAATATGACTGGAGTCATTACAAGCTGAGGACATTTGGACCCAGCAAGAGGAGACAGTCGGGAAGAGAGACATCAATGTGACGGAGGCAGAGCTTGAGTTCTGGATCTCCGGCCACCACCAGGACACTACAGGCTTCAGAGAAAGCACAGTCCTTCCGACACCTTGATGTTGGACTTCTCATTTCCATCAAGGCAATAACTACTGTTGTTTAAGCCAATGGCTCTGTGGTATTTGTTATAGCAGATCTGGTCAACTAAGACAGGTAGTTTAGAATAAGGAAAGATTGCTTCTGTTTTGGGGAAGGGCTGAGGAGAGGAGCAGGAGCTGTGAGAAAGAGCACTGAGAAGCTAAGAAGAGGCAGGACTGTAGCCCATGAGGTAAGGTCCCTGGAACCCACCACATGGTCCAAATAAGGGTAGGCTTTGCTTTCTCCATAGGTGGGTGCGGACACAATGAGACCCAGACTGGCACTGTCCACTGGGTAACATTTCCAGTGATGATAGAAATGCTTTCTCCCTCTGCTGCCCAATACATCAGCCATACACGCTGGTAAGCACTTGAAATCTGCTCCTGTCATGATGAGATTAGGATGGAACGGGTCATAACACAATGCCATGGCCATGGCAGGTGGGCTGGTCTGAGATCAATTCCCACCTCTTCTTCCAAGGGCCGAGAATACTCAGGTGTATTAGTCAGCCAAAAGGGTGCTGATGCAAAATACCAGAAATCTGTTGACTTTTATAAAGGGTATTTATTTGGGGGTAGAAGTTTACAGTTATCAGGCCATAAAGCATAAGTTACTTCCCTCACCAAAGTCTATTGCCACATGTTGGAACAAGATGGCTGCTGACATCTACAAGGGTTCAGGCTTCCTGGGTTCCTCTCTTCCTGGGGCTTGCCTCTCTCCAGGCTCAGCCGCTCTGCTTTCTCCACATGGTCATCTATAGACTCTCAGGCCAATGGTTCATCTCTTCTCCTGGGGTCTCTGTCTAATGGAGACTTCCCTCCTTCCTTATGTATCTGCTTCTCTGTGTGCTTACTTCCTGGGGCTCCAATATCAAAACTTCAGCATCAAAATTCCATTGACTGCTCTCCATGTGGTTTTCTCTGTGAGTCCCCTCCCACCAAGGGGGCGGGGACTCAAAATCCTACTGACGTGGCCCAGTCAAAGCCTTAATCATTATTTAATCAACTAAAGGTGAAACCTCTGTATCCAATACAATCTAATATGCCCAGAAGAACAAACCAGTTTACAAACATAATCCAATATCTATTTTTGGAATTCATAAATAATATCAAACTGCTACAACAAGTTTGCCAATTTGAACCCAAACAGTCAAGTTCTCTCTCTCTTCTCCTTGGGCGTTTATTTTGTGACTTTGGCTTTTAAAGACCCTTCCGTCGACAGAGCTCCTAGAAGGGTTTATGTTCCTTGTAACACAAATGAGTTTTGCTGGTGGTTTTGTCAAGTTTTGTAGTAACCTCAAAGGGGAGGCGTCCAGTTTGGAAGGAGGGGAGGTACGCAACCAGAAGTAAAGGAAAGACGATATCAAATGTTGAGGTTAGCGACCAGTGTGGGCCAGGATTGCCCAACCTCAGAACTCATTGCATTTTAGACTAGAAAATTATTTGTTGCAGGGGCTGTCCCATGCATCGTGGACTGTTTAACGGTAGCCTTGGCTTCTACCCCCTCCCCTTTTCCTCCCCTTTCCCACTTTTGAGATGATGAAAAATATCTCCAGACATTGCCACGCATTCCCTGGGGGGCAGAATTCCCCTGGTTGAGAACTGCTAGCATAGACAAAACACGAGTGAGAAGTGAAAAGTGGGCTCTAAGACTTCCGAAGTTAACCCTCTTTGAGGCGAAAGCACAAAGACTGAGTGTTTCAATAGACAACATTGCATTTGGGCTTCTAGACCTTCAATGGAGGAATACATTTTGTGAGAGGCTCACCCCAGCATTCTTCCTTCATTATTTCTTGTATATTATCCTGAGTGTCAGATACTGTACTATGTGCTGGAAAGGCAAGTTTATTAATTCATCTAACAAACATATATTAAGTATTTACCATGGGCCAGTCACTGTTTTAGGCGTCTGGGATGCAGTGGCCAGAAAAACAGAACTGCTTTGTGCTCTAAGACATGATATTTCTCTGTGTGTGTGTGTATGTGTGTGTGTGTAGATGACTAATAAATCAATGAATAAAGAAACAAGGTAATTTCAGAAAATTATCAGTGGTCTGAGAAGCATATCACAGGTTCTTTTAATAGGGGCTAGGGATGGAGAAGTGCTCTTTCAGTCAGGGAAGACTTCCCTGAGGAGGTGGCATTGGAGTTGCAATTTGAGAAGGTGACAGCCATGGGATAATGAGGGGGAAGGGAGTTCCAGGCAGAGGTACAGCAGATGCAAAAGTCCTGTGCCAGGCAAATGTCCAGGGTGGCTGTATTGAGCTGGGGAGTGGGATCAGGGGCCAGAGCTAGACCCTCAAGGTCACATTTTATTCTTCATGACACAGGAAGCTGTATTACTTCCCTGTGGCTGCTGTCATAAATTACCAGAACCTTGGTGGCTGGGAACAACAGAAATATACTCACACCATTCTGGAGACCAGAAGTCTGAAATCAAGGTGTCACCAGAGCTGTGTTCCCACTGGAAGCTGTAGGGGAAGATCCTTCTTTGCCTTGTCCAGGTTCTGGTAGCTGCCGGCACTCCTTGGCTGGTGGCCAAATCACTCCAATCTCTGCCTTTGTGGTCACTTTGCATTTTCCTCTCCTAGCTGTAACAAATCTCTCTCTGCCTCCCTCTTATAAGGACACAGATGATTGCATCTAAATACAATCTAAATGGCACCCAGATAATCCAGGACTATGGCCTCATCTCAAGATCCTGAACTTAATCATATCTGCAAAGATTTTTCTAAAAGATTTCTCTCGGGGGGGCGGATGTGGCTCAAATGGTTGGGCGTCCGTCTGCCATATGGAGGGACCTGGGTTCGATCCCCAGGACCTCCCAGTAAAATAAAAAAATATATATAGAAGGCGCATGGGCTGCCAGGCTCTGTGTGCCGGTGAGCCACCAGGCCCCAGGAGCCATGCAGCAAGATGATGACGTAAAAGGAGAGAGACAAGACGAGATGCTCCGAAAGCTCCGAAAACCAGGAGCCAAGGTGGCGCAGATGGCAGAACACCTCTCTCCTACATCGGAGGTCTTCAGGATCGAATCCTGGTGAAGACTGGAGGAGGAGGATGAGAAGAGACGAAACAGACGCAGAGAATTGCCCAGCGAATGGACACAAAACAGCAAATGGGGAAGGGGGGCTTAAAATGGATCAAGTAAATAAATAAATCTTAAAAAAAAATAAATAAATAAAATAAAATAAAAGATTTCTCTCCCTGCTGTGGGGAGAATGGATTGGAAGATCAAGAACAAGGCAGGGAGATGAGATTTTTTAAAAAAGATTTATTTATTTATTCCCCTCCCTCTTCCTCCCCAGTTGTCTGCTCTTTGTGTCCATTTGCTGTGTGTTTTTCTGTGTCTGCTTGTCTTCTCTTTAGGTGGCACCAGGAACCGATTCTGGGACCTTCTGGAATGAGAGAGAGGTGTTCAATCTCTTGTGCCACCTCAGCTCCCTGGTCTGCTGCGTCTTTTATTGTCTCTCCTCTGTGTCTCTTTTTGTTGCATCATCTTGTTGCAACAGCACTCCTGTGTGGGCCAGCACTCCACGTGGGCCAGTACTCTGCATGGGCCAGCACTCCTTGCGTGGGCCAGCTCTCCATGCGGGCCAGCTTGCCTTCACCAGGAAGCCCTGAGAATTGAACCCTGGACCTCCTATATGGTAGACTGGAGCCCAATCACTTGAGCCACATCCGCTTCCCAGGAGATGAGATTTTCAAGACATTTTTCAGTAGAAAGATGGTGGAGGCTTAGGCCAAGGCAGCCATGTGGGGTAGATACAAGGTCCTTGTGGAATGGTTTGCTCTCTGGGCTCAGGCGACAGAGGAATTAGGGAAGAGATGGAAAAGGCAATGCACGAGTGGGGCTTTAAGTATGTAAGAACAGTTTGCTAGACAGAGAAGATTCCTGAGTGGGGAGGACAGTCCAAGCAGGGGAACGAAGAGAATGTTTAGGATGGTGAAGCTGGCAGGGGAGAATGGGGTCAGAAAGGTTAACTAACCCCTTTCACCTTCCCAGCAAGAGCTCTGGATTTCCAGCTGGGGAGTCACTCCCCTATTCTCAGTTCCAGCACGATGTTGACTCCATCCCTGACTCGAGGGGAACCATGACCCAAGATTGACCAATCAAATCACCATATCCTCCGACAACAGTCATTGGCCAGGATGGACACATGATCCAAGATGGGCCAATCAAATCACCATATCCTCTGACAACAGTCATTGGCCAGAATGGACACATGACCTAAGATGGGCCAATCAAATCACCATATCCTCTGACAACAGTCATTGGCCAGGATGGGCACATGACCCAAGATGGGCCAATCAAATCGCCATATCCTTGACAACAGTCATGGATCCATGATGGATCAGAACTCTCCTCTAGGACCTTGTGGGTGCTCTCAGGGAAGCCAGCTCTCTTTAGCTGAGCTGGATTCACTGGGGACATTGGGGACAGCTTGAGAACTCCAGGCAGACCAGGACTGAGAGATGGAGCAGGATCCAGCCATGCTGGAAGTGAGCCTGACCACAACTATTCACCCAGAAGGCCAATGAATTTCCTTTTTACTTAAGCCAGCTTGGGATTGGATTTTCGGGCCCTGGCAGCCATCAGGAAGAGTTTGATTCATATCTTTCACCACATTAAATTCTCAGAACAGGCCTATGAGGTAAGAGATCAGGAATTATTACCCTTACTTAAAATTTTTTTAAAATTATTTTATTTTAAAGGCTAACAGAAGGAAAGCAGTTGTCCCAGGGTTTACTATAATTATACAAAGAAAAATGATCACCATGCACTAAAAAATTAAAGTTGTTTTCTTGATAGCAGGCTTGGAGGGCACACCCTGGAGTGCCTAAGACTTTGCATCACTTTTAGAATTTAGAAAAAGAAAACTTGTAGAATTCATGGAAGTGTTTGCATAATACTGCCACCCTGATTCTTGAGACGAGTGTCATTATTAGCATGTGTGACAGATGAGGAAACTGAGGCTCAGGGAGTGAAGAGATTCACCTGAGGTCTGGCAGGAAGTGGGTGGAAGAGGCAGGATTTGAATTTGCCTCCTTTGTTTCTGTTCTGGGGCTCTTTTGCAGCACACCCCTTTGTTTTTTCTGGACCTCTAGCCCACCTCAGCCACATCACAGGTAGGGTGAGGGAACTGCTGAGCACCTGTGATCCCCATGCTGTCTACCACTCCCCAAACATTCCATGTTCACCCACCTTGCTGCTTTCACCCGTGCTGTTCCCTCAGCCTGAGATGTCAGTCATTCCCTTCCACTGTCAATCAGTGAACTCTCACTACCTGACACGTCTTTCCCCCAGGTAGGATTCCCTAGTTTAAATCAGAAAGGGCAACGCAGCTTCCATTCCACTTGCAAGGGATCTCCAAGTGGCCATGCTAGTGGTCCCTCTGCCCTGAGGCTACCTTACTGTGAGCAAGCCCAAATTAGCCCGCATGGGCAGACCCTGGAGAAGCCCCGATATGACTTATTGGCTGTGCTTAATGTCAGAGTGGGTGTCACTCATTGGGTTTGCTCCCACCTATAGGGTATGTGAGGAACACCTGCCAACTTCATCCCGTTCAGGTGACCCTCCAAGAACTCCTAATGAGACGGTGACTGAGATGGTGACTGGTTCCAGGAATTTCTTAATCTCCAGTTCTCTCTACACGTGGTGTCTGGAAACATGACTGACCTTCCCTGGGGACTGAGCAGGCCTTCAGTTTGGACAATAACGCAGAAAGTTGGGGAGATGTTTTCATTATCTACAGCTGAATGATACCCCATCCCACAGCTTTATCACATGGTTTTGTGCATCAGGGATTCAGGCAGGACTCAGAAGGGACAGCTTGCCTTTGATCTACCTGGTGTTGGCTGTGATGCTCCTGGGCCTTGGAGGATCCAAGATGGGCTCACTCACATGTCTGGTGCCTCCGCTGAGATGTGCAAACAGCTGAGGCTGGCAGGGATGGTTGGGTCTATTTCTTCTCATGGTGTAGGTTGAGCTGCCTCTTATATCTGGGACTTCTTTATATGGCAGCTGGGTTCCTGTCTTGTAGAAGCTACAAGGCCTCTTGAGTGCTAGGGTGGGAAGTTCTAGAACATCGTATCTTTCCATTCTGTTGGTCAAAGCAAGCCAAAGAGGCAACACAGGTCCAAAGGGAGGAGATCAGACTCTACCTCTTGATAAGAAGAGTCGTGTGGGAGTAAAAGGAGGGTAGGAATTATTGGTGGCCATCTTTGCAGACAATCTACCACAGGAAACTTCAAAGAGGGAATGACTGGAATTCCACCTAATAGGATATGGTAATTATTAGGGCTTGTCCTAGTCTGCCAGGCTGCTAAGACAAATACCACACAATGGTTTGGCTTAACAATAGGAATTTATTGGCTCACAGTATCAGTAGCTAGAAGGCTGGCTTCCTATAGCATTCTGGCTGGCCAGAAATCCTGGGGTTCCTTGGCTTTTCCATCACACAGTAATGTCCTCTCCTTTCTTTTTGGGTTCTGTTGAGTTCTGGCTTTCAGCTCCTTCTTATGACTTTAACCATGTCTGAATTTCTTCTGCTTATAAAGGACTCCAGATTACAGACCAACCACATTCAGTAGGGCCATACCTTAAGTAAAATAACATCTTCCAGAGATCCTATTTACAATGGGTTCACAGCCCCAGGAATATGGATGAAGAAGGAGAACATGTCAAAATTGGGGTATGTCATTCAATCTACCACAGAGCTGTTGAGAAACATCGTCACTCTCTTCCTTTAAGGTACATGGTAGGAGAGCACTTGCCTATCCCTTTGAAGTCAAGATATGACCACATGAATTGCTGTGGCCAGTGAAGTGTGAGTCAGAAATGAGCTAGTGTATGGTGTGAGTCACCGTGTCAGTTCTCATGTTTCAGCAACTTGGGAAACTCAGAAATGGCGTCTCCCTCGGCCTGAATAGGAACAACGTAGGCCAGAGTCCCCAGCCAACCCACAATGAACGTGTACCGTAAATGAGATACAGTCCTTTGTGGTTTTAAGTCCTTGAAAAATTGAGTTTTTATTATACAGCATAAAATTCCAACTTATCTTGATTGCTATGTAGAGCATGCGAGGATTCAAATAATTCACTGAATAAAGAGAGACTCATTTTTAAAAAATGTTTTCAATGTATTGTGTTATTTTGTGAGATCGTTAACATTTTGTCCTGAAAAACTTTTAAATGTGCAGAAAAGTTCTAAGACGAGTACAATGAATACTTATATTCCCGCCATCTAGATTCAACAATCATTAACATTTGTTGAATATAAGTGATACACATATAAATAAATAAATAAATAAGTCTTTTAAAAAAGAAAATAAAATAGAACACATTGTCTTTTTGAGAGTCCCGTCATATAGACACACAGATCTCACTTTTCCTTTTACCAGCTATATAATATTCCATTATAAGAATATGTCACGTTCCATTCATCCATTTCCATATTGGTGTCTCAGGTAGAGTTCTGGGCAGAGAACAGGTGGTGCACTCAAAATGGAAAAGGATTGAATAAGGGTGCTATTTAGAAGGGTGGAAGGAGTACACAAGGCGCCGTTGCCATTTTCTGCCTTTTCAGATGCTGCTGCAGTGCTCACGTGCCAAAGACCCTCCAAGATGCCCTGGAAGGGGGCTTGCCCTGGAAGGCAAGATATGCTGTGATATCTGAAAATCTAATTTTACTTACAAAGTTAGAGGATGAGTATTTTGATCTGTAAGTGAATGCAGCTCATGAGGGAATTCACCCTGAGTCACCTCCTCCTGGTAATTCACCCAAGGACTCCCCATGGAGTTTCTTTACACAGTGCTGTCCCCTAAAGTACTGTCAGGGCGATCCTACTGAACAGATCATGTCACCATGGGTCGAGCTTCAGCGGCATCCTTTTCAGCGGTGCCTCTGCCGCTGTTCCTTCATCTGTCACATGCACGTGGAACCCCACCTTGCCAGCCCCACAGAGAAGATTAAACAGTGAGCAGCAAAAGCAGAGTGACATATGCAGGGCCAGGTTTGCCACGGGCCCTGGGGAACGCCTGACGGGAACATTACAGAAACAGTATTTTTCTGCAGCAAGAACAAAACTGCCCGCCTTTCTCTCACTTCCTTTTTGGGCCCTAGGAGGGTTGGCCCATGAGTGGCCAGCTGCTATTTATGGGTTTTGACTGCTCTGTGTGAAACCCCAGTCCCTTCTGAGAGGAAAGAGTAGTGGGAAGTGGGGAGGGGGGGAGCCAGGTGACCTTGTCCTTGGTCTGGGGTGCGAAGAGCCCAGGTGCAGCTGCTACTGTCTCAGAGTGAAACCCACCCCAGAAAGGTCAGGATGATTCTGGCCTGGCAGGTTTCTAAACTGATGAATGCTGTGTACATTTTATTTATAGACACTTAGAGTATCTAGTGGGGCTGCTTGCTGGGTGACGGCATCTGATCCCCTCGATTTTGACGACAGGGGAAACTGAGGCCCAGGGAAGTTCAGTGCCTAGTCTGAGGTTACACAGTGAGTTAGGGACATCAGAATCCAGCATCTGGACTCTCATTCCAGTGCTCCTTCCCTGCTCAAGGGGTAGCAGGATCACTGGTTAGAGCAGAGATGAGATGAGTTTTGGGGACCACCCCTCCCTTTCCTAGGAAGGGTTTGGAGCCTTTGGGGGATGAGTGAGGTTGAGAGGTAGGAGACAGGGGTGCAGTTGGGAGGGGTCAGGAAGGGGCTGCACAATTTGAGCCCGAGACCCCTGTGCACGCACGGTCTGCGTCGAGGCAATGGTGGACTTGCCTCTCTCTCGCAGCCCCTTCCAGGTCGCCTTTGTGAGCTTTCATTTTTCACCATCCGGGTTGCTCTTTGGTGTTCATTGTAACTTGATTTCACTGAAATAAAGATGGCTCTATGATATCCTTCCCTTCCTCCTTCCCTCTGCCCCTCCCTCCTTTTCTCTCCACCTCCCTCCCTGCCTTCCTCTCTCAGTCCTTCCACATATATTTGTTACGCACTTCTTATGTGCCAGACAGTGTTCTAGAAACATCCAGGGTTGTCCTCATTGACCAGGCGAGGTTTGAAACAGGATTTGTAGGCAGGTATGAGGTTAGCCAAGCAGATTCTGGGGTGAGAGTGGTCTAGGCAGAGAGAGCTACAAGTGCAACAGCCCTGAGTTGGGAGAGTGATTGACATGGCTTGAGACCCATAGGGAAAGCCCTGTGGCTGGCATGGGGTGAGCTGGGGAGAGCAGCAGGTGTGCTCAGGGCGAGAGAAAGGCCGGGGCTCCATAACCTGAGGCTGGGCAAGGAACTGGGTAGGGGAGCATGATGCCCTGACTTGGGTTTCAACAGGCCATGCAGGTTGCTGGGTGGGAATTACGCTGAGGGGGTGGGGCAGGTGGAAGAGGAGGCGCTCTGGACAGTGTGTGCAGTGACGATGGTGGCCCAGGACAGGGTGGGGGCAGGGAGGCAGTGAGAATATTCTGAAGGTGACGCCTGCATGGTTTGCTGGCGTTAGATGGGGGGGAGGGATGGGGATGTGATGTGGAGGGGAAAGCGGGGGCCCAGCCCATCTTCCCGTGGGGAACCAGACCTGCAGGATTCCAATTTTGGCTCTGCCAGCAACTGGCCACATGACTCTGCTACGGCCAAACCTCCCTGAGGTTCCAATCTCCCTCCTAGCTCAGCGCCTGGAGCACAGCCAGTCTTGGTGAGATGTCAGCTATGATAATGATAATAACAAAAATCATAACTCACGTGGACCCTGGGCAAGTCTTTTCTCGTCTCCAAATTGGTTTTCTTTTGGTAAGATGTGTGTGACTATTACACAAATATTTATTGAGCATCTACTCTCTTCTGGACCCCAGGGTTACATCAATGAGCTAGACAGGGTCCCTGCCTTCAAGGAGCTGCGTTCCACTGGAGGAGACAGACGACTACCAGTGAGCAGGCTCACCTGTGAAATAATGGTGGGTTGTCCAAAGTTCTGGGAAGGAAAGAAACAAGGGCCGAGAGAGGGCAATGAATGAGAGGGGCACATGTTAGCTTCAGAGGTCAGGAAAGGCCTTCCCAGGGGAACTTTTGAGCTGAGGCATAAAGGAGAAGAAAGCATCAGACCAGTGGAGAAAGCAGGGAAGAGTGTTCCCAGCAGAAGGAACAGTATGTGCAAGGGACTCGAGGTGGGGTAGAGCTTGGGTGTGAGAGGGACTAGAAGAAGGTTTTTTTTTTTAAAGAGTTATTTATTTATTAATCCCTGCCTACCCCCACCCCCATCCCCACCCCCATTGTTTTGCACTTGTTGTGTGCTCTCTGTGTGTTCTTCTGTGTCTGCTTGTCTTCTTTTCAGGCAGCACCAGGAACTGTTCCTGGGACCTTCTGGAGTGGAGAGAGACTGCTCAATCTCTTGGGCCACCTCAGCTCCCGAGTCCTGCTGTGTCTCTTATTGTCTCTCCTCTGTGTCTCTTTTTGTTGCGTCATCTTGCTGTGCCAGCTCTCTATGCGGGCCAGCACTCCACACAGGCCAGCTTTCCACTCGGGCCAGCTTGCCGTGCAGGCCAGCTTTCTTTTCACCAGGAGGCCCCGGGAATTGAACCCTGGACCACCTATATGGTAGGCGGGAACCCAATCACTTGAGCCACATCCGCTTCCCTAGAAGAAGGTTTTGTGTGTGAGGGTTGAATAAAGGCATGGGAAGGAGTGTGCAGGCAGAGAAGGGCTGTCTGGATGGTTGTTAGAGATGGATGATAGCTGTTAGGTGGGTGTGGATGGTTGCTACCAAGATGTGGGTGGTGGTTGTTGGGCGGATATGGGTGGTGGTTGTTGGAAGTGGGCAACGATTGTTATATAGGTGTGGGCAAAGGTTGTTAACAAAACGTGGGTGGTGGCTGTTGGATAGGTGTGTGAAGGTTGTTAGATGGGTGTGAACAATGGTCATTACCAAGATGTGGGTGATGGTGGGTTGAATGGGTGTCGGCAAAGGTTGTTACTAAGATATGGGTGATGGTTGTTAGATGGGTTTGGGTGATGGTTGTTACCAAGATGTAGGTGATGGTTGTAACCAAAATGTGGGTGATGGTTGTTGGATGGGTATGAGTGAAAGTTGTTAGGTATGGATGATGGCTGTTGGAGAGAAGTGGGTGATGGTTGTTACCAAGATGTGGGTAATGGCTGTTACCAAGATGTGGGTGAGGGTTGTTACCAAGATGTGTGTGATGGCTGTTACCAAGATGTGGGTGACGGTTGTTACCAAGATGTGAGTGACGGTTGTTGGATGGGTATGGGCAAAAGTTGTTAGGTATGGATGACAGCTGTTGGGCAGATGTGGATGATGGTTGTTAGACAGATGTGGGTGATAACTGTTAGGCAGGTATGGTTGATGGTTGTTATACACATATGAACAGTGATTGTAATACAGATATGGACAATGGTTGTTAGATGGGTGTGTGTGATGGTTGTTATATAGAAGTAGAGAGTGGTTGTTACACAGATATGAGTGGTGGTTGTTAGACAGGAGTGGGGATGGCTGGTACATAGAAGTGGGTGATGTTTATGCAGGCAGTGGTTGATAATCTCATGTGGGTGGTGCTTGGTATATAGAAATGGGGTGTTCATTGTTACAGATGTGGGTGGTGGTTGTTACACAAATGTGGGTGGTAGCTGTTACACACAAGCAGGCAGTGTGTGTGACTCGTCTCCAAAGTGCTTTAAAAATGGGGCATTGCTTATTCCCATTAACAACAGGGCAACTTCAGGGACAGAGAAACAGGTGTGGGGTGTGGGGGGACAGCAGAATGTTGGCCCTGCCCCTCCTGGTCCTGGGCATTGGGCCTTCGCTGAGACAGGCTTGTGTTACCTAGAGCTCAGAGCTCGGGACAGGGCCTCAAGTTGCCTCCTGGGGCAGCACCCTGCTCTGCTCTGCTCTGCTCTGGGACCCAGCTGGACTCTAAATCAAGTGGGAAGGTGGAGGCTGGGAGAAGCTTGAGAGAAGCCCACATGGGAAGGTGAGAGCATGAGCTTTGGGGAACTTAGAGCCATCCTGATCCCAGAGGGGGGAATTGTTTCTGGGAGTGAAGATCCAGGCTGGTCTCCCCAGGACAGGTAAGACCTGGCACCTCACATACCCATAAAGTCCTTCAAATGGGTGCAGTGGAGGTGACTTCCTGGAAATTCTGAGGAAAGGGGAAGTGGTGTCACCCATAGTAATCAGGCTGGGTGAAGAGCTTAATGGAACAAACCTCACTTCATTCCCACACAGCCCTGTGAGGTAAGGACCACCATTATCCCCATCCAATAGAAGAGGAAACTGAGGTTCAGAGATGCCCCATGATTTTATCAAAGTGTTATAGCTAGTAAATGGCAGAGCAGGACTTGAACCCAGATCTTGCTGATACAAAAGCCCATGTTAGTTCTCCAATGTTGCTATAACAAATAGCGCACAGTGGTTGGCTTAAATAACACGAATTTATTGGCTCGTGGTTTGGAGGCTAGAAGTCCAACATCAAGGTTTTGGCAGGACTGTGCCTTCTCTGAAGTCTGTAGCCTTCTGGTAGTGGCTTACTGGCCACTGGTCACTGCCTGCCTCTATCACATGGGGATCTATCTCTGCCTATCTCCTCCTGTAGCTTCTACTTCTTTGTCCAAATTTCCTTTGCTTATAAGGAATGACTCCAGTAATACCAGATTCAGGTCCACCTTGATTCAGTTTGGCCTTATCTTAATAGGTTCTTCAAAGACTCTTTGCAAATGGGTCCATCCCCAAGGGACTGGGGTTTAGGACTTGAATATGTCTTTGTGGGAGACCTGACTCAATCTACATCAGAGGGTAAATTAGAAAATAGTTTTCAGCATTCCTGAAAGCTAAACATACACCTCCCATGACTTAGCAATCTCATTCCTGGATTTACGCTCAACACAGACATGTCAATACGTCCCCAAAAGACATGTAAGAGAACGTCCGGAAGAGCACTATTTCAATCGTCCCAAACTAGACACTTCCATCAGCAGGAGAATGGGAATGAACTGCAGAATATGCATTAGGATGGAATTCTACACAGCAATGAAAAAGAATTTGGGGGACTGTGGTGGCTTGGAGCTGTATGGACCCCAGAAAAACATGTTCTTAAGTTTAATCCATTCCTGTGGGTGTGAACCCATCCTAAGTAGTACCTTTTGATGAGGCTACTTCAGTTTAAGGTGCGACCCACCTCAATCAGGATGGGTCTCAATCCTATTACTGGAGTCCTTTTTAAGAGAATGAAATTCAGACAGAGGGAAAGCCACAGAGGGAGCAGCCAGAGGCTGAAACTAATGGAACCTGGAAGAGAAATGAGAGAGCAGGAGACACCACCATGTGCCTTGCCATGTGACTAACTAAGGACCAAGGACCACCAGCAGCCAGTCCCAGAACGCCACAGTTTTCAGGGAGAAAACATCACCTTGATGATGCCTCAAAACCATCAGCGGATAAATTCCTATAATGTAACCTGACCCATTTAATGGTATTTGCTTGAACAGTCTAGGAAGCTAACACAGGCGTGCAGAAGCACATGAGTAAATCTCACAGACATAATGTTAAGTGAGAGACGCGAGACCCAGAAGAATAGATACTATGTGACTCCACTATCTGAAGGTCAAGTCCAGGCAAAATGAATCTCTGCTGAGAGAGGTCAAGGCCATGGTACCTGGTGGGAGCGGCAGGAAAAGGAGGTGGGATACGTTGTACATTGTTAACGGGTGCTGGTGACATGAGTATATTCAGCTGTCAAAACGCATCGAACTGTACACTTAAGATCTGTGTTCTCTGCTATCTTTCAGTATATCCTTCATTAAACAGAAAAAAATTATGCTCCTTCTCACATTGTCCTGTTGAGTGGTTCATACAGGTTGTGGGAAAATGATGAATCCTGGGTTCAGGGTAAGTGGTTGATTCTTTAAAGACCTTCATTGGTTTCCTCCAGAATTCCCCCAGCACACACCCAGTGGAGGAGAGGCTGACTGCAAGAGAGGAGAGGGTACTCAGGCAAGGGGTGATATACCTCAGGGCTTCTGGAACTTTCCAGATGCTGCGAGCTGGCCACAGGGGTGTAGAACGAGCCTCATGCAACTTTGATTGTGTCCCTTTTTGTCCCTGAGCCTTTATTTAGTGGGTATAGTCTTCCTCTGACCCTGAATAGAGGCTTGGGCAGCCTATGGCTTTTCTGGCCACTTTCTGACTATGAAAAAAGTCCTTCAGATACTTAAATAGTGTTTTAGTTTCCTAGGCTGCCAAAATGCAATATTCCAGAAATGGGTTGGCTTTTACAATGGGGATTTATTTGCTTGCATACTTACAGTTCCGAGGCTGTGAAAATATCCAAATCAAAGCATCATCAGGTGATGCTTTCCCACTGAAGACTGGCTGCCGGTGATCCTGGACTCCTCTGTCACATGGCAAGGCACATGGTGGCATCTGCTGGTCTATCCCTTCTCCTCTGAGTCTTGTTGCTTCAGCTTCCTGCTTCAGTGGTTTTCTCTCTCTTCGTCTGAATTCTTCCCATTTATAAAGGACTCTAGTAAGAGGATTAAGACCTACTCTGGGGCATGCCTTACTGAAAGTAATCTAATCAAAAGGTCCCATCTACATGGGAATGGAATAACTCTAAGGACATGATTTTTCTGGGGTACACAAAAGCCTCAAACTACCACTGATAGGGAAAAAGTCTTGATTTAGTAAACACCCAGCCCCACCTGGCTGGGAGGATCCCTTCCTTTCTCCATTTTCAGGGGGACCCTGCTCTCTCTCTGCCCACCTCACCCCTCCTCTTCCCTGTTTTGGACCACCTGGTTGGAGGTGACGTGAGGGAGAGGTGAGGGACCTGGCAGCCCCAGTGCCAAAGACACTAGGATATATCGTGTTGCAGGACAAATAGCCTATCCGGGGTTAGGTTTTGCTGTGCATTGTGTCCAGCGGTCCTACAGCAGCCCCGAGAGGGAGGCAACCCCCTTTCCCAAATGAGCAAACCAAGGTTCAGAGGGAGGAATCCCTTGCTAGTGGGCTGCAGAGCTGGACTTTGAACCCAGGAGTCCCCCGGCTTTCTCTGCTATTTTCTCCTCCTTCTGCTTCCTTCCACCCTGGATGCCCTTGTTTACAATGGCTTCCCAGGGGCCCTCCCATCCTCAGCTGGACAAATGGGGTGTGCACCTACCACCATCACAGCAGCCCCCTCCTGGACCCATGAGCAGAATAGCCAGCTTCCTTCAAGCCCTCTACATCAACAGTTCTCAAAGTGTTGACCAAGGACCCCTGTGGGAACAGGGGCCCTTCCAGGCGTCCCACTGGGTCCTCCCTTTCCAATCTTACATTTGTGAATGGCCAGATTTTCTTTTTATTTTTTATCCTGACCACACATCACAGAGGCCCGGATGCAGGAACAGATAGGATACTCTAGTTGTCTTTTCTTAAGCCAGATGCTAAGGAGATTTGAAAAGATGTAAAACAATGCCGTTCTACTTGCTAATTAAAAAGAAATATATATAGTGACTTTTTCATAACAATATATTCTTTATGTTAACAAGTAGTGGTTTATTATTGCTATTTTAAAATAAATATTTCTTTAAAGTTCTGTTTTAGTTTCTAATGCGGTAAATATTATTAGGGATTAGCCACAAAACGAAAGCTCTCTGGGCTCCACAAGATGTATACAGCTATTCTCAATTGTTTAGAGGATGGATGGATGGATGGATGGATGGGTGGATGGGTGGATGGATGGATGGGTGGATGGGTAGATGGATGAATGGATGGATGGATAGAGAAATGATAGATGGATTGATAGGTAGATGGATAAGTAATAGATAATGGATGGATGGATGGATAGAAGATAGATGGATTGATAGGTAGATGGATAGGTGATAGATGATGGATGGATAGATGGATAACAGGACAGATAGATAAATAGATAGGATTATGTAGCAAATGTGGTAAAATGCTAAAATTGGTGGATCTGGATATCTGGGGGAGGTGAGGATAAGTTAAGAGTTCTCTTATGGGTTTTGTATTATTTTTGCAACTGTCCTGTAAGTTTGAATTTATTTCAAAATAAAAAGTTTAAGGGAGAAAAAAAAAATCAAACTCTGGGCTGTGGGGGCTCTCTAGCTCACTACTAGGCTGAGAGTAGGACCGACTCCACCAGATATAAGGGAAACAGGCCCCTCATGAGGCTCGGGGTGAGATGGGAGCCCACTGCATCCCTCTCACTGATAAGAAGTCTGGGCAGCCACTCTCTCCAAGAAATCCCCTCCAGAGTCCCGGGATGCCTCAAGCCCAGGGCTCGAGGTGAGGAGCAAGTACCGCTTCTGGATGGCTAGGTGGGGGGCTCGACGGGCACACAGCACAGCCCTCGCCAAAGCTGTTCTCCTACCCGCTCCGCCTCCTTGCCGAGCCCTTTTAGAGCCCCGAGCGGACTCACCAACCAGTCATCCCACCCTTTCCTCTGTAAATGTGCATATAGGCAGATTCCCGTCACGCTGGAATCTGAAATCACTCCTGGCCCAGGCTCAGTGAGACGGACACAGGTGTGCTTCAAAACCGTCAAGCTCTCCACCAAGGAAAGACCCAGGAAACTGCCAGATTGGAGGAGATCGGGGAGAATGGATGGCTGAGTGCAGTGTGTGGGGTCCTGGACAGAGAGAGGACATTGGGGATAAACTGGTGAAATCCCAAGACAGACTGCCATTTAGTGACTAGCATTGCACAGTGTAAATTTTTTAGTTTTGACAAATTTACTATGGTTATATAAACTGCTAATATTA
>JAQZBX010038437.1:0-23411 GCA_029593785.1 Cabassous unicinctus | reverse complement strand
CTCCTTCTCCTCCCCCCAGGGGTGAAAGTGCAAGAGGAAGTGCAGCCGCTGCCATCTTTCCTCCGCTCCGAACACACGGAGCCCGGGGCCGCAGCGCCGCCGCTCCGCCGCCGCCTTCGCCGGCCCGGGGAAGGGCCCACCCTGCCGCCGCCGCCGCTGCAGCCACCCGCTCGCTCCAGCCACCGCTGCCGCCACATCCTGCTGAGCTCCTGAACAGGGACCGCGCCGCCACCCCCGCGCGCGCCCCGCCGCCTTCGCCTTTTGTTTCCTCCGCTCCGGCGCCCCCGCCCCGGCTCGCGCTTTGCAGGGGACGCAACGCGCGCCCCCAGCGGGCCCGGGAAAAGCCGCGGAGCGCGCGCGCGCGCGCCTGCGCGGCGGACCCCTCCTTCTCTTCGCGCGCGCGCGCCCCTCTTGGCTGCGCGCCTGCGCCGCCTGGCGGGCGGGAGGGGAGGTGGCAGGCGCGTTTGCAGGAGGGGCGCACCTCTTCGCTCGCGTACCCCGCGGAAGGTAGACCGAAAGGGGAGGCAGGCGGGCAGGCGGGGAGGAGAGCAGGGCGCGCGATCCAGCGGGGGTGGGGGCGGATATGTGGGGGGTGGTTCACCCCTCCGTGTAGATAGTCCGATCTGGTTAGGGGGCGTGTGCGCTCGGCGCACCTGCGAGACCACCTAGCCCCAGGCAGGCACGTGTGGGGAGTGTAGACATCGTCCGCTGCGTCCCGCTTCTCTCTGCCTCAGGGAAGGGAGGGGGGGCGGGCAGGTGCCGCGGCCCGATTAGTGGGGAGGGGGCGGCGGCCATGGAGCGGGTGAACGACGCTTCCTGCGGCCCGTCGGGCTGCTACACCTACCAGGTGAGCAGGCACAGCACGGAGATGCTGCACAACCTGAACCAGCAGCGGAAAAACGGCGGGCGCTTCTGCGACGTGCTCCTGCGGGTGGGCGACGAGAGCTTCCCAGCGCACCGCGCTGTGCTGGCCGCCTGCAGCGAGTACTTTGAGTCGGTGTTCAGCGCCCAATTGGGCGACGGCGGAGCTGGGGACGGAGGTCCTGCCGACGTGGGGGGCGCGGCGGCGGCCCCGGGCAGTGGAGCCGGGGGCAGCCGAGAGCTGGAGATGCACACCATCAGCTCCAAGGTGTTTGGGGACATTCTGGACTTTGCCTACACATCCCGTATAGTGGTGCGCCTGGAGAGCTTCCCCGAGCTCATGACGGCCGCCAAGTTCCTGCTGATGAGGTCGGTCATCGAGATCTGCCAGGAAGTCATCAAACAGTCCAACGTGCAGATCCTAGTACCCCCTGCCCGGGCCGACATCATGCTTTTTCGCCCCCCTGGGACCTCGGACTTAGGCTTCCCTTTGGACATGACCAACGGGGCGGCCCTGGCAGCCAATAGCAATGGCATCGCAGGCAGCATGCAGCCGGAGGAGGAGGCTGCCCGGGCCGCTGGTGCAGCCATTGCGAGCCAAGCCTCCCTGCCAGTGTTACCTGGGGTGGACCGTTTGCCCATGGTGGCTGGACCCCTGTCCCCCCAACTGCTGACTTCCCCATTCCCCAATGTGGCATCCAGTGCCCCTCCCCTGACTGGCAAGCGAGGCAGGGGCCGCCCAAGGAAGGCTAACCTGCTGGACTCAATGTTCGGGTCCCCAGGGGGCCTGAGGGAGGCAGGTATCCTTCCATGTGGGCTGTGTGGGAAGGTGTTCACTGATGCCAACCGGCTCCGGCAGCACGAGGCCCAGCATGGTGTTACCAGCCTCCAGCTGGGCTACATCGACCTTCCTCCTCCAAGGCTGGGTGAGAATGGGCTACCCATCTCTGAGGACCCTGATGGCCCGCGCAAGAGGAGCCGGACCAGGAAGCAGGTGGCTTGTGAGATCTGTGGCAAGATCTTCCGTGACGTGTACCATCTCAACCGGCACAAGCTTTCCCACTCTGGGGAGAAGCCCTACTCCTGCCCGGTGTGCGGACTGCGGTTCAAGAGAAAAGACCGCATGTCCTACCATGTGCGGTCCCACGACGGGTCTGTGGGCAAGCCCTACATCTGCCAGAGCTGTGGGAAAGGCTTCTCCAGGTGAGGAAAGGTGCACCCCCTTCATCCCCTTCCTGATTCATGGGGCAGCTCATTGCCAAGATCTGGGAGTGTGGGATTTGCGGGGGTGGGTGGGGCCACTTGATCTGACGGAGAGTTTTAAGGGTCCTGGTTTTGCGGTGGAGCTGCCAAGAGCTGCTTGCTTTTCCCTCTGGGAAGTTCTCTAGGCATGCCCCCACTGTCTCTCCTCTTTTAGGCCTGCTGGAGGGGGCTGGATTCCTCAGACCACAGCCACCGGGCCTTGCCATTCTTCTCCCTAGGCTCCCTTTGTGTTTCCGGCACCAGGCGTGGGGCCCTCTCTGGGGGCGGGAGGCTGGGCTCCTCCCGCGACTTTCCCCGCTTGAATGGCTGCTGAGGGAGGGACTGGAACAAGTGCATCTGGGACTTGTACACTCCTGTGGCACCAAACCAAGCCCCCCACCACAGCATTGGCGATCCCACATCAGTAGACTTCAGCCTGGCGACTCGCAGCCCCATGGGATCACAGGGTATAGAGCTTGGCACCCAGAGCCTCTTAACGCCAAAATCTCTGATCTGCTCTGACCTGGCGGCGCCAGAGGCTCAGGACGGGATGTGGGGCAGGATCCCTTTTTAGATACACTTTGTAAAAAGTGGTGGGGAACTGAGGACTTCTGGGAGCAGAGGGTTGTTTTGTTTTACTCTTAGAAAATATTTAGAATAAAAGGCTGTCTAACTTGCCTGGATACTGAGGCCTGGCGTGCTGTGAACATAGGGATGGAGCACTCCCTCAGAGGGGCCCCAAGCAGGAACCAGTTTTACCGGTTGGGCAGCCACTGCCCACCTGCTCAGGCGGGCATCTGGTTTACCAGCCCAGCTGGGGACTTAAAGCTCCATCTCTAGGCCTCTGGGGACTGAATTCCATCCTGGTGGCATTCATTGGCTGCGAGGCAGGCGGGAGAGGCTGGGGGAGGGGAACACTGAGTTTCTAAGGGGTTTAGTCTGGACAATGAATCACACACACCCCCTCCCGGAAAGGCTGCAGGTCTCATTCTAAAGCCGCCGCCTCTGGTCCCAGAAATCACTGAGTTTCTGGTGGGGGGAGGTCAGGGGATTGGGTAGGCAAGGCTGGAAACAAATGCTCACTTCCCTTCCCCCTCTAGAGAAAACCAGAACGGAGAGGCCTGGGCCCACAGGAGCCCGGGCTGGGTGGTCTTTGTCATGCTGGGGTCTGGGAGAGGGAGTCCTCTCCAGCAGTACGTGTTTGGTGGGTGGAGGTAGTGTTCTGGCGAAGTTTGTGGCCTCATCTTCCAAGGTCTTGTTTTAAAGTCTCTTTCGGTTCTGTGTTTTCCAGGCCCGATCACCTGAATGGACATATCAAGCAGGTGCACACTTCTGAGCGGCCTCACAAGTGTCAGGTAGGGGCCGGGCCAGGGCAGAGATGGGCTGAGGAGAATGCTGCTGTTCTAGCAGCCGCGGCCATGAGCGAGCAGATGCGTGTGCCAGGGCCCGGCTGACTGACCACTGCTTTGCACACCTCCCCTCTGTCCCTCCACCCTCCGTCTGCTCTTGTCCTTTGTTCTTCACCCCAGCCCCCACCCCCGTGCCCCTATTCCCTGCTGATGTACCTTCCTTCCTGGTGGCTTGGTCCTGGTTCCCACCCCATCTTTGCTCTGTTGCTGGCTTTCCTCTTTGGTGTTTGCCGGCTCCTTAGATGGTGGGCCATGTAGCACAGATGTTGTCCTGGGGGCACTGGCTCCTCACTGGTTCTAGCTCCTGATCCCCAGCCATTTGCAGAGACCCACAGCCGGGAGGGAAGGGTCTTTAAAGGGCTCTTGGCAGTTGGTCCAGCCAGCTACTCTACGTTGTCAGTGTCAGCCACCTCCCTTGTCTGCCAGGCAGGCTGACATGAGTTGGCGCTCCCTCTGGGTTCCCTCAGCTAAAGGTACATAAGGCAGCAGGGGACATGGGAGGTAAGGAGTGGGGGTTCCTGTCTCTGAGCACTGGCCCCTGTTTAACCCATCCTGAGCCACGTGTACAACAGCTGGAGTTTCTGGAGGACCAGGGAGCAAGGCGGTCTCCTTTCCTTGCAAACTCTCTGTGTAGCAGCAGGCAGGGAAGGCTGGGCCAGATTCTCACCCTTGGTTTGTCTGCTTGAACAATATGTGGGGGCCCTGCTGGTGCCCAGAAAATTGAGTTTCCTTTCCTTGGCCACTGAGCATTCCTTGTGAACAGAAAACACACCTTTATCTTCTCCTTGGTTCTCTCCCCTCTCCCATGCCAAGTTCCTGCCATATGAGGCAGACAGATGGGGTTGTGGAGAGCTCACCACAACCCTTGTAGGATAAGCCTGCTTCTCTTTATTCTATTGGTGGCAAGGAGGAAGGGTTCAGGGCAACCTGTAGGGTGGGATGGATGTGCTGTAGGTAGGGCAAAGGGCCCCCAGGGGCCAGGTGTGGACCGTGTTCAAAGCCGCCAGGCCAGGCGGCCTCCCCTAGAAGAATAAGAGGGCAGGATGACCCAGGGGTAGGCCGGCTGGGATCTGTCTTGGCCTCGCTGCCCTCTTTTTCTCTCTCTCTCATTCTCATCACAGAGCACATTCTGACTCTCCCAGGTAGTGTGCTGAGCAGCCCCGGGCAGAGTAGGAGGAGCCCAGAGGGCAGTGGGGGTGTGCCCTGTGGCCTGGGAGGGTAACCTGCACTCTCTGCCCTTTTTCCAGGTGTGGGTTGGGAGCAGCAGCGGCCTACCGCCCCTGGAACCTCTTCCTAGCGACCTGCCATCATGGGACTTTGCCCAGCCTGCTTTGTGGAGGTCGTCCCATTCGGTTCCTGACACCGCCTTTTCCCTTTCTCTAAAAAAACCATTCCCAGCCCTTGAAAACCTGGGCCCAGCACACTCCAGCAACGCTCTCTTCTGTCCAGCCCCACCGGGATATCTGAGGCAGGGCTGGACTACCCCAGAGGGTGGCCGGGCCTTTGCCCAGTGGCCTGTAGGCTAGCCCGGGCCGCCCCGGGAGTGTTTCCTGTGGAGGGGTACAGGACTAGAGGTTGGCCTGAGACCCCTGCTTTTGGGAAAGGCCAGCAGGGTGGTCCCTGCCCACCATGCCCAGCTTCTCCCTGGGTGACTTGGGGTCCTTCCCAGCTCAGGGCTCCCAGATGGGGGTAGCAAGGAGTTCCTTCCTGAGGCCCCATATAACTTCCAGGTTTCTTTCTGGGCTCTCTTACCTCCACTCTCCCTCCCCCTTTAAGAGATGGTACCCCAGGGCATCTGTCCTTTCCTGGGTGATTTTAGAGGTTGGTGCTTTCCTGGGAACTAAGCTACTGGCTTATCTGCTTCCTCTCCCCTGACATCGCCTCCCTTCTAGAATAGGGCCTGGCCACCCCTCCCTTGACTCTAAGAGTGAATCTGGCTCCAGAGGAGACTGGTGCACCTCCAGCTTGGGTCAGCCCATCTTCCCTCCCCACTCAGATGACCCCTGCTTTTATTTCTGGCTAGTGAATTAGACTTTCGTGTTTTTGAGGTTTATTTTATTAGCAGGTCTGCTCAGGAACTAGTCTAACCAGTAGCTTTATATTGGGCCACCCCAATATATGACTTTGGGGGCTGATCATACAGATGTAGACCCCTTTGGATCCCACTGGTGTGCCCTTTAGTCCCCGCAGGTTCTGCGGGGCAAACAGGAATGATGATAAAAGTTTTCATTCTAACATTCGAGGCTTTGTGTGTTTTGTCCTTGGTCTGTGTCATAACACTGACATCATTGTCCCTTGGTGTATGAGCCCGCTCCTGCCCCTCCCTTCCACCACACACTCTCCCAGACCTGCTGGCCTCCAGCCCTGTAGCCAGAACTCCCCTAAAGACCCAGCAGGTGAGGACATGCTGGCTCTCGTGCTCTTGGGTGGCCAGCCAGGTGTGTCTGGGCTTGGTTAAACAGAAGTGGCATCTGTTTTGCATGGTGTGGTATCTGAAAGCATCAGAGGGGAGGAGATGGCTCTCTGGAAGTTGGTTCCTTGGGTTCCTGGCAGAGCTGGGCACAGGCAGTACCTCTTGGCCTCTCCTGATGTTGCATGGACATTAGTGCGGGAGACAAAAGGGGCCAGTTACACAGCCTGGTGCCACAACTTGAGTGAAAAGGCCATCTGAATGTAGGGACAGCAAGCCTTGGGCATGGCAGTGACACACAAGTCTCTCCCTGGGGTTTGGCCTGAGCCTGCTTAACTAGCTAGGGGCCAGCCCAGATGCCCCAGGCACTGCTGGGTCTCTGAGCTCAGTAGGCTGGGACATTTCCCCCACATAGATCCCAGCCTAAAACTGAGAGACTGGAGCAGCTCAGAACTCTCCCACTGCTTCCAGTTGCTGCACTCCTCTGGCTGGTTGTGGTAGTTTTGGCTAGAGAGACAGCTCACTAGAAAAGGAATGAGTTGAGGTGGGAATAAGGGATCTGGCACCCTCAAGACAATGACCAGCAAGGCCTATGAAGCTAGACTACCATGCATTGCCTGTTAGCTTTTTCCAGGGCTAAGGGAAAAGGCTGCCTAAGGCACCCTGAGACTGCCACCAAGGTGGGGTGTGCACTAGTGTCCCTGGTAAGCGTCTGGGCCCCCTTCTTGAGCTGCTCAGGAAGCCGTAGAAAGTGTGGGACAGGAGAAACTGGCAAGGGAGGGAAAGGAGCATGGCTGGGGCTGAGTGGTGAGGGCCAGGGGTGATGACCCTTGTTCAGGGTGGCTGAGCTGGGACCTGGCAGATGTGCCTCCTGATGAGCACGGCTGCCTAAGCACAGGGCTGTGAGCAGGGGGGCCATTCCAAGCACCACAGGCAAGTGGACAGCATTCTCCCGCTGGCACGCATTCTCCTGTCAGGGTCTCTGTCTTCTCCATGTCTCCAGGACGGGGTGCTTTTCTCCTGAACGGCCCAGCCTGGAGGTTCTAGGTGTCCCCTTCTTTGAGATCTGTCTCAGCCACCTCTCTTCTCTGTCCCTTCTCTCCTGGGTCGAGTGACCAAGCTTTCACATAACTTGTACAGTCTGAGCTTCTGGCAGGCCTAGACTCGGACCTGTATGCCTTTACAATTTCCCCAGAAACCTTGGGGACTCCAGGATGGAGGGCCAGTTCTGGCACAGAGAAGCCAATGATCACTTCAGTTTGGCTTTGTAACACAGGGAAAATTTTTGTTTTTGTTTTCTCTGCAGCAGCAGATACATATTCCTAATTTGGTTTGCTCAGGCTAAAGTTAGCTTTCATTCCTTGAGAGATAATCGATGAAGGAAGGGCTGGGGGAAGCCAGCCCAGTCTGAGATTTTAATTTTGCTTAGCTAACTTCTCAAATGGGTAATCCACTTGTGGATAACTGAGGTTTAGCTGTCCATCATCTTCAGGTAGCAAAGCATGATAGGTGAAACCTTTGGAGGGCAGATCCCAAAAGAAGGCTGGCCAGAGTAGCAAGGCTTCTCTTTCATAGCTCTCTAGTGGGTCCCTCTCCCAGGGATTGCAGAAAAGGGAATCCTGAACATGTGCTTTCAGTCCTGTTTTCACACACCTGATCCCTGTTTCGTTCCTTTGAGTTCTAAGGCATTGGACACACTCCCTCTGGCAGTTGGAGGAGTGGCCCTCGGGTCACTGGCTTGTGAAGTCAGGTAATGCGACAGCATCTACAATAGCCCTTGCTGGTTTATGGGCTGGATGGAAGAGTCAGAGTTTTTCCCCATTGTGGCCTCGGGGTGGGGCCCCCTGTGGCCATGAGAACGAGTGTCACGATGTTTTCTGAATCACCTAAGTGGTAGAGTGTCCCTGCACAAATCTTGTCACCTTTTCCTCTCGGGGAGTCCTGGCTGCTGATGAAGGACTACAAAGTACATTGTGCTGCCTCACCAGAAGCTACCTGTCCTGCATCTGGAGATGACGAGAGTACAGGCTAAGGGTTGGTTTCACATTCCAGCTGTCCTGTTTTCTCTCAGGGCCTCAGTTTGCCCATCTGTAGATTGGGGAAGATAATACCTAAGGATAGTCGGGAGGATAGGTAGAGGAGTGGCCTGGTGATGGCAAGGTTTTTTAGACAGCCGCTTTCTCTGGTAGCTGAGTCTTTGTGCTTTGGGCAAGTCACTTTTCTAAACTTAGCTTCCTCATTTGTAAAAAGAAGAAACTCAATATATATATGTAAAACTGACAAAAACAGTATTTCATTAGTATAAATTTTTCTGCTCAAATGTGTAACATTTACTTAAAAAGTCAATCTCTGAGAACAAGTCAGCACAGACATCTGAAATTGGGGTAGTAACAGCAGCATTTTATACCACCACAGCATTACATGTCTGTTCCTCACTCTGATTGTACATGTGACAATGTACAGACACTTACCTTGAGATGTCAGGATCTCAGGATATGCTTCCATTAAGCAGAGACTGCAGGAACAGCTCTATTCTACCAAGTTAGCAGGATGACTGCTCTTCAGTGGGTTCACGTTCAATCTGTAACACACAAAGGGGAATGTTGCTTTCCCTAACAGTTTTTAAAAAGTACAAACATAAACACTGCGGAAAAAAACGTGAGTAAAACTTTACTAGGACCCCTGAAACACCTCCACGGAACCAATACAATTTGAAAGCCGCTGGATTCGACTCTCCTATGTTCTCAAGGCTAGGGTGCCTTTGCAAGCCCCAGCTGTGCACAGGAGGTTGCGGGGAGATCAGTGACTGATCCTGAGTCAGACCCTTAACTATGGGAAATGCCCAGTGGCCAGGTGCTGCCCTGCCAGGGTGCAGGTCCTGACCCTCAGGTCCTGAGTCGTCTGCCCCGTGGCCAGGCTGTCACTTGGTGTGCACACCACAGCTTTCTATAGCCATAGTTTCTTGAAGGGTGATAGCCGTGTGTGCCTCAGAGGGCTACTGTAAGGATGGCTTACCTAAGTGCCCCTGGAACGGTGCCTGCCTAGCCCAGAATGAATGCTCAGTCAATGCAGAGGGGGTATCATCAGCCTTGCTATTGCTGGTGCTTCCCAGAATGCTTCTGGAGCCTCTGGCCCTCATTCTCTGGGCTAAGTCTCACATTAGCAGAATTGACACTTATCTTATGGGCTTTTTCAGTACAAACTCCTCAGAATATCATAAAGAGTTATCTCTGAGCTTTGTCTTGCCTTTCCTCTCCATTTCCCTGTGGCCAAAAGAGTTACATCACTTTTGAATAAAGTGAATAAATTGAATTCTTTGGATTCTTTTTATAAAGCAAGTAGGGAAAACCCAGGGATAGGGAACAGTGAGTCTGGTCTGTTTATATGCCTGTAACTTTCATCTGTAAATTCACTCATAGCCAATGCACCTCAAGGCGATTCTTAGTGTAAGAATGAAAAAATACCTCACTCATTCTATTTTCATTTTTTAGTTAGGCTAGTAAAAAGAATTTATTTGGGAAATGGGGGAAAGAACAGAGCTTGCTGAGAAATGGGAGAGAAAGACAGAAATACACTCCAAGATTTGGTGCAGGCTTCTCTAGGCAGAGAGAGCCAAAAAATTTACTTATTTCCTCCCTCCTCACTGTTTGTGCTCACTGTCTGCTCGTCTTCTCTTTAGGAGGCACTGGGAACCGAACCTGGGACCTCCCATATGGGAGAGAGGTGCTCAATTGCTTGAGCCATCTCAGCTCCCTGTCACTCATTTTATAGAGGAGTATAGAACTTGGCTGGTCATGTTCTGGGCATATCTGTGATACCCATTTGGAACCATTAATTACAACTCAGATGTCCCACGAGGAGGCATTATAGGAAATAAGAGTAGCTACTTGGCATTCTGAGTAGAAAGCCTAGGCCAATCTCCAAAGCTGTCTTTATAAAAGGAGTTGTGGCCACGTGACTTCACGGAGTGCTTGGTGGGAAGTTAGGTGTAGAAAACCGGGTTTCACCTCATCCCATTTTCCTTTCTGTCAGACCTGCAATGCTTCTTTCGCCACCCGAGATCGTCTCCGCTCCCACCTGGCCTGTCATGAAGACAAGGTACCCTGCCAGGTGTGTGGGAAGTACTTGCGGGCAGCATACATGGCAGACCACCTGAAGAAGCACAGTGAGGGGCCCAGCAACTTCTGCAGTATCTGTAACCGAGGTAATCTCCCTATTTCCTTACTTCCAGAGGATGGGCCAGAGGGGTCTTGACCCCCCCCTGCCTCAGACACCACTCTCTCTGCATGGCTCTTCCTTCCCACCAAACAATAAATGCCTTCCAACCACCAGCTTTTGGTTTGCCTTCAGCTCCCAGCTAGCTGATTTCCAATCATTCCTTCCCAAAAAGCTTGGGGGGGTGTGGACTGGGAGGTCCCCAGAGAACAGCTGGTGGGAACAGGAGAAGGAGAAAGTGTTGTTCCCAAGCTTGGGCTCACAAAAGGCCTGCTGCTCAGGTGGCAGGGTGGATACATTTTGTTGACACCACTGAACTACTGAGGTCAGTGGGGGAGTCATTAGGTCCCGAGAGGTGGGATGGAAAGGGGTCCTTCTTGAGAGGTTCTGTTGGCTGATTCACTGATACATAAAGTTCAGCAGCCAGGGAAGGAGGTTGCGTCTGGAGATGAAAAGGGGGCAGGAACTTTGTAGCTGTCAGTGAAAAGCCCTAACTCAGGTAGGTTGTGGCCTTGACGAGAGAGGGAAGTGGAAGGTGCTCTGAGCAGGTCAGCATGCTTGAGGACGAGGTCGACAGAACCAGTGTCTGACTCGATGGCACTGGTGTTGTGTTGAGTGGGGTTAGGCCTGTCTCTGAGGTTCTGCTGGGCCTTGTTGGCTGTTAGAAAGGCTGGAGGTTTGTGTTTTGCAAGCAAAGTTAGTGGAAGAGGCTTGCGCCGTACCCGTGCTGAAGGAAGTCCGGACAGCTGTCTGTTGTGGGCGTGAGGATGCTTCTGCATGGTGTGCTTGCTTTGGCCAGGTGGGGGTGTGGCTGGAAAGTCCTCTTCTCCTGGGACCCTCTTGTCCCCATGCTTCTGGAAGTCTGCATTGTGGCTTACTGGGTTGAGGACTGAACAGGGTTTATTCCCAACCCCTCCCCCCAAAGTATATGAGCTTTGAATGCTTCCTCCCCCTCTCTAAGCCTCAGTTTCTTCATCTCTCAAATGGGGTTAAGAACAGTCCCCTTGCCCACCTTGTTGCCCAGCTCACAGTGTTGTTGTGAGAGTCCTGGGACACAAGGTAGGTGAAAATTCTTTGACCCCCCACAAGGAGCCAGCTGCACACTCGGGAGGCCTCATTCTTATTCTTTGTAGCAGAGCTAGGAAAGACATTCTGGTTGGGACCAGGCACGGCACCCCACCGTCCCTGCTGGAATCCTGGAGTGCCTGTGCTGTCTCCATGTGCCATGAGGTCCCCAGTAGTGGGTGATGACTGAGTAGCTAGATGTTCTTGGTGCCTGGGAGCTGGCCCCTCTCTGAGACTACACACCCAGGGTTTGCCTTGAAGGCTTCTGGATGTCGGTATTTCCCTGCCTTTGTACACCAGGAAACCTGCTGTGAAAGCAGGGAGGTGGTAATAAAAGCTTTCTGACATGTCAGTAGATCCCATTTCTATCAGGAACTTCCCCTAGGTAGCAGGCAGTGAGGTTGTGTGTGCAGGGACAGTTATCAGGCTGTGGCTGACTGACTTGAGTGTGGCTGCCCCAGCCCTCGAAAAAGGTGGTTTCCTGTCTTGCTTCATCCAAACCTGGTTTTCTGACATGTGCCCCCAAATAACTCTAAACCTGCTGCAGCGTGCCATTAGCAGATGGTTGTCAAGTTTCCAGTGTTGAAGTTCCCAGCCTAAGAACTGGGATCAGAGACCAAAGGCTGGAAACCAGTGAGCGTGGAGAAGGATGCTATTGATAAAACTCAGAAAGCCCAGTCCAGATTGCAAAGTGGGGTGAGAAGTGGATGGCAGATACAAAACTCTGGTGGGTCCTGCCCAGGAAGAAAGAAGAGCTGAGAGCAGCAGGGAACAACGAGGAAAGTCAACCAGTGAGAAGACAGCTGACATGGCAAAACCAACTAACTATTGTATATCAAGAGTTTTTTCCTAGGGCTGGTAAAGAGGACTTGGGCAACAATCGTGGAATACATGACTGGGATGGGGTTCTCATGTTTTCTCATGAAAACATGAGAGCCCATGTTTTCTCAGGAAAGCCACAACTAGGTCTGAATCACAGGCTAAACATCTTTGGGTCCCAGAGTCAGAGTGAGAAGTCCCATTCCTCCAAGAAGACAAGAGAGGGCTCTGGTTCAATCCACCCTGGGTGCTCAGAATGAAGCGGAAACAACTGTGGTCTTATCAGAAGAGAACAGGAGTCTACTTTTGGACTCATTCATTGGGCAGAAATAGGAAGAGACCGAGAACAAAAAAAAAAAAGAGGAAGCCAGTTTTTCTAGGAAGAGGATAAGGTTCTTTTTTGGACACCAAAAACATCAAGACTTTGGAATCAGAATGCAGAAAGCTCTTTGCCTTGCTCATCACATAGGATATATGAATAGAGGAGGAATTACACAAATAAACGAAAGTTCTTATCTTTACAAGGGTACAGTCACAGGCTGAATGTCAGCCAGCTGGTCAGAACGGTTGAATTTGGATCAGATGAACTTCAAAGTGTCCTATGAGATCCTTCAATCCCAACAGTTCTTAAATGAGTGACCTTTTTCAATCTTTGCCAGAAAAACAACTCCTGGCCATGGAGAACGGGAAAGAGGGCAGGCAGCCTGGCTGCCCTAAGCACTGCACTTGAGTCAGATGCAAGTTTATGAGACAGATTACCTTGTCTTTGTCCCAAAGACTTATCAAGGCATGGATTTGTAAAGGAAGATATTTATAGTGGAGGGACTATTTTGGCTAGAAAAGCTTGTTCCCTCATTTTCAAGTTTAGGAAATCAATTGAGTTGGGCAATGGGAAGGAGGGAGGAACCTGGTAGATCACCATGATTTTCTTCATCTTTTTAAAAAAATTTTTGGAGCAGGGTCTTTGTGTATTTGCATATGTGCTGGTATGGGAAAGAGGGGTAGCTCATTGGGAAATCTGCCTTTGACAAATGTTTGGATTCAAACATTGCTTAAAAAGTAGAGGAAGTGTTCTTCCCATTTGGAGGAAAACACACAAGTTGTCACCAACACCAAGCATGGATGCAGGGAACAGCCTGCCATTCCCCTGGACTAAGCTGGCATGACCCTACTTTTTGCTCCCCCTCCAATACAGCTTGGTTGAGTATGGCCTCACTAGGGCTTGGACAAGAAGAGAGCAGTCTGACCCTTGCATGGATGTGGAACCTGCCAAAGGAGGATCTGCATCTGGAGTGTGAATTGCAGCACACCAGGCTAGAAAATACTAGCCTTTTGGTAATCAATTCCAGGTGGTCTTAGAGGGCTGAAGAGTCAGTCCTGCCAAAAATTCTCTTCTGGGAGTCCACAGAGTTAGAGGGGTCTCTTCATTTCTAGAGTGAGCGGTAGGGTGGTTTGTGGCTCCATTGCTCTGATGCCTGATCAGGCTGCCACTTTGGCTTTTGGTTAATTGGTGGTGAATGGGCGGGTGAGTTTAGGTTTCTAGCTAAATATCTTTGGCTTGAAAGATGTGTTCTGCTCAGAAGCTCAGTTTCTGTTTCATCCCAACACTTGGCCACTGAGTTGCTCTGTGTTTAAATTCTGGGCTTAAAGTGGCAGCTGTGGATTCACTCCTAACATTCTGCCATGTGGTTTTGCTATAGATAGTGCAATCTGCAGCTGGGGTAGAGTCAGGAGAACTTAGCTGTGTGTTTGTCGGACTGTGTTTCAGGAAAATGCAGCAAGTATTTATTGAGCATCTGCTGTATTTTCCTACTATATCTGTCCCTACATGCACAGAGTAAACATAATAATTCCTATTGCTCCCACCCTGTCCCCTTTGACTGCAGTGGACCTGTCCTGGCATGCCATAGGGAAGGGCTCATACTGTAAAACAGAGGGAAAAATCCCTTCTAAAACTGTCTCATACTATCAGAAAGTCCTGATAGCTTGTGCTGGTTGTCAGGGGCCAGTGCCTCCTGATTTGGCTTGATTTTGTGGGTTTCCGTAGCGCCAACCCAAGTGGCAGGGCTAAGACCCTCTTTCCCACTAGCCTTGTCTCCTCATTGCTGACCACAGCCTACCTCTTCAGTATGTGAACACAGGACCTAGTGATTGACCCCCCGAGAGGCCACTTAGATCACAGCACAGGACAAGTTGCTCTACCAGGCAGGGCAGAAAACCAGCATCTGGGCCAGGTTGGTCTTTGAAGTAGTTGTGTTGGGAAAGGAAGGGCCTCCACCACCTGCTATTTTCAGAAAAGTGTTTGTTAAATAAACTTCTGAGAGGCCAGCACCCTGTCAACTAGTGGCTTCCATTCTAACACATGTGGCAGAGAGATACGTGAGTGTAAATGGTAATGCAAAAGTCCAGGGATGTTTCTAGGGTCCAGGGCCAAGCCATAGGAACCATTAAAGAGTCTACCCAGTGGTTAAGGGCAAAATTCTAGTGGCATACATTACTGGGGTTGGAGCCCAGGCTCTGCCATTTAGGATCTGCGTGTGACTGTGAGTTACTTAACCTCGCCAAGCCTTTTGTTTCTTCATCTGTACAACAGGTACAATAATAATTCCCAGCTCATTGGGTAGTTGTGAGAATTTTATGGAATGATGTGTGCATGGCGCTAGTCCCTGGCACACCATCAGCACTCTCTAAAGGTGAACCTTTATAACAGTTCTGGTGGCATTCAAAAGGGCATGCCAGTTTAGACTTCTTTAGAAAACAAGTCTTGGGCAGACATTACCCAGTACTCTGCAGCCTTTAGCTATGGATCCCACTGATAGCTGGTGACTGTGTCATTTTAAAAGGGAATGAAAGTACCAGAGAATGTGTCAACCAGATATCGAGTGGATCAAAAGGACACCATCAGGACACTGGCTGCCCAAGTGGACCTCATGCTAAAGTGCTTCGGTTCCTGCTGGAAGGAGCTTTCTGATCCTTGACCATAGTGGGGTTTGATGGCACAGCTCCTTCCTGTGAAACCTAAGTCGAAATCCTTTTTCCTATCCGGATTCTGTATCCTCAGTCTTGTAGCTGGTGTGGAAGTTAACCCAAGATCTCCTCTTCCTGGCCTGAGATAGCCCATGGCTCAAACTGATAGGAGGATCTGGGGTGGGCTATAGCAGCTCCAGGACAGCTGGGTAGCCTCTCTTCCCCCCAGATAAAGACAAACAAATCATCCCTGTTTCTTCTTTCTTAAGAGAACCTGGTGGATGCTCCAAAACTGAACCTGAAAGACCACCATGAATAAGAGATGACCATGCCCCTTTAACACACCTTCCTATTTTTGTTGTTCTTCTTCAGAGGGTCTAGCAAGTTACTGAATCCACTTATTCTGGAGGTGGGGAAGTTGGCCACACGATAGGAAACATCCTAACAGGAAGAAAAACGGGTCTCCTGGAGGTCTTCCTTTGGGATTTCATTTTGCCTCCACCCCATCTGAGACAGAATCTGGTTTGTTGACCAGGTTACCATTTACAAGTTTTAAGCAGACATTCTGCTGGCTGAAGCCCCATGGCTGACCTGGAGCCCCACGTACTTATCTGAGCACATTTCCAGCCATCATCCTTGCAGCTGACCTGAGGCCATGGGACAACCACTCAAACCACCTGTAACTGAGGCACCAAGTAAGCATAGAGGCATTTGGCCTCTGGCCCTGGCAAGAGCATAGTCTCAGGCCATCCCTCCTGATGGCCATCCCAGGCCCCTCACTGCAGCCGCACAGAGTGGACTCTGCAGAGTAGCCAATTTGTGGACAGTGCCCTCCTCCATCCCAAGCCATGTGGCTCATGTGCTTGTAGTTGCTTTTGAGCCAAGGAGGGGGGGGACCCCTTCTAGGTGCAGCTGGCCTGGGAAGCTAGCCAGAGCGACCGGAGGAGAGGCATTGGGGTAAGCAGAGAGGTGTCTCTGTGCTGGCCGCGGGATCTCATCTCCTTTTGTCTTGTTTAGGTTTCTCCTCTGCCTCCTACTTAAAGGTCCATGTTAAAACCCACCACGGTGTTCCCCTTCCCCAGGTCTCCAGGCACCAGGAGCCCATCCCGAATGGGGGAGCAGCGTTCCACTGCGCCAGGACCTATGGCAACAAAGGCAAGCGACCCCTTGCTCTGCACTTTGCTTCTCTGCGCAGACTGTGTTGTGGGGGCGCTGGACCGGGCGTGGGGAGGCGGGAAGGCTGCCGGGTACTGGCCGCCTCAAGGAGGCTCAGAGATCTGAGTGGCAGTGGCCTTCAGGACAAAAGTCACAGTGTGGTACCTCACTCCAGGGCAGTTGAGTGAGACTTTTAGGGCACTGCCGAGATCTGGCCCCCGCCTCCTCTTCCCAGCCCTCCTTCTTTGCTCTTGGCTGGCCCCCACCAGCTGGGTCCCTGCAGGGATGTCCCAGGCCCAGGGCAGGAAGAAGCGCCCTGCATGAGGAGTCGGTCTGTGCCTGTCCGTTGACGGTAGCCCGGTTAGGATGGTGTGGAGCTGTGGCTTGGAAGCTTTTTCCTCCTGTGACCTTGTGGGCAGGGGGAGCCAGGGCCTGGCTTCCCCTGCGGAAGGAGTGGTTGGTTGCTGTGAGCGGCCTTTTCTGGAGGGCTTCCGTGTTTGTGAAATGCATGGGGATAAATAAGCTACCTTACTGTCTCTGGCTTGAGCTGGTTTGCAGGGAGCTTCCAGGTCCCGCCTTCACTTGTTGATTCAGGTTGTTTGTGGTGTTTCAAACTGTTGCTGCTTCGGGGATGAGGCCAGGGGCTTGGCAGATGGTAGAGATGGCATGCTCCACGCTCCCATCACAGACTTCCCTTCCCAGCATGGTGCTCTGAACCCAGGCAGGAAGCTGCTGATCGGTAGAGAACTCCAGTGTAGGCTGGGTGAGGCTGAGCATTAAGGGTTGTCTCGTGGCCCAGCTCTTCCTGGGTCCTGGGTGGGGGCACCCAGCTGACTGAGTTGTTCCAAGATGCTTTTGACCTCCGTGCTTCAGCCCCTCAGCCCTGGAAGAGTTTGATATAAGGAAGGCAGTGAGGGCAGACTTGTGCTTGCAGCAGTAGGAAAAGGACTGGCTTCTGTCTGAGCCATCAGTGGGACAGGGTCTGCCAGGTTGAGGACCTCACAGCTCTGGTTCTGCCTTGCTGGAGTGAGCAGGTCGGGTGCAGGAGGCAAGGCCACTGATAACCCCCTTGGTGTCATCAGAGCAGCCATTTTACCACTGGGGCACCCAAGAGAGTGCCCAGTTTTTCAGGGTCTTTGAGTTGTTCTGGGCAGAAGCAGTGGAGGTCCCTTCTCTGTCCCCTCTTCCTCGAAGCAGGCTGAGATGGTGGTGACCGATACACGTGCACCTGCATGAAGAGTCCGCAGCGAGGGAGGCCGGAGGCCCTAGAGCCCTGCTCTCACCCCCGTAGGCACTCCAGGCTCCCAGACTGATCAGCCAAGCCTCCATGGGTTCTGCCAGGGCAGTGGCTGGCCATCGGCTGCCCTCCACAGGCCTGTGAGCTGGCCCCTCATGACCTCTCCAGGAGGGGCATCTCCAAAGCCTGGCCTCATCCCTTCCCTGTGTTTTGTTTTTCTCGTAGAAGGCCAGAAATGCTCACATCAGGATCCGATTGAAAGCTCTGACTCCTACGGCGACCTCTCGGATGCCAGCGACCTAAAGACACCGGAGAAGCAGAGCACCAACGGCTCCTTCTCCTGTGACATGGCGGTCCCCAAAAATAAAATGGAGTCCGACGGAGAGAAAAAGTACCCATGCCCTGAATGTGGGAGCTTCTTCCGCTCCAAGTCCTACTTGAACAAACACATCCAGAAGGTGCATGTCCGGGCCCTCGGGGGCCCCCTAGGGGACCTGGGCCCTGCCCTTGGCTCACCTTTTTCTCCCCAGCAGAACATGTCACTCCTTGAGTCCTTTGGGTTTCAGATTGTTCAGTCGGCGTTTGCATCATCTTTAGTAGATCCTGAGGTTGACCAGCAGCCCATGGGCCCTGAGGGCAAGTGAGGCAGATGCTGTGTTCCCACGGAAGTGGCCATCCGGGGACTGCTGAGAAATGCTGTGAATGCGAAGGGAAGTGATGTCTTTGGGTTCTGTAGCTGAGAGATTTTTATTCGTTTTTTAACTCCGCCCCGCCCCCACCCCATCACCTGACTCCTCTCTTCACCACTCATTCCCCCAGTGGTCTTTAGAAATAGTGTCTCATCTGATGCTCTGCAGAAATAGCTGCGAGACCCAGTATAGGATGAGGGCAGAAAACACTACGTAGGCCTCCAAGGCAACACCAGTACCGGTTTCTCTGATGGGCAGACACTGGAATTCCTGGTGCTCAATTCTTAGTGACCCCAACCCCAAACCCATATCCCATATCTAGGACCTCAGTGATTTCAGTCCCCTTCCATGTCTCTGGTCCCTCATCCCCCCTTCCCATGTCCCTCAAAAGAAACCACAGTAGGGTTTTCACCCACTTACACATGCTGATGCCCAGCTGTTTTTAAGGAAGCTGGAAACCTACAGCATCCCACGGACCATGGGGTGAGAATCCTCTGAGAGTCCCCCTGAGCTCGACCCTTGGTCTGGAGGACCCCAGACCTTCCTGAGCCCTCCTTGAGGCTAGCATTTTGCTGCTGGGACAGGCTCAGCTATTGAGGACACCCCCCCACCCCAAATTCCAGTTCTTATGTGATTTTAACCATTCAACTTGCTGTTGGGTTTTAATTCTCTAATTATTATTATTATTGTTATTATTTTTTAGGACCAGTTGTAGTGAGTTGCTACTGAAAGCTATCCCAGGTGATACAGAGCTCTTTGTAAACCGCAGTCACATGTTAGGGTTAGTATTAAACTTTTGTTTAGATGTACCATAATTAACTTGGCTAGTTGATTGTTTTAAGTCTATGGAAGAAATAGTTTTATGCAAAATTTTAAAAAATGCCAGTCTGGTCAGAGAGGTGTAGTGGGCTTCAAAGCTGTTGGGAGCTAGGAAGGCAGGCGAGTCGGCAGGTGGGGACATTGTGTACCTTGGTTGTGTCACACTTGAACAAGCCAAGGTTGACCTCATTTTGTGAATTGATTTGATCAGACTGTATTAAAAACGTTAGTATGTTACTCTACCTATTCCTATGAGTCCAGTTTTTCAACTGAGTGGGTTGTAGGGACCCAGAGGGTGGGCAGTCTCAGCCCTTGTGCCAGGGTTGAGGGTGGGATCCCAGGAGACCTCTCTTCCCAAGTAGAGGACAGCCTCCCTCAAACAAGGAGGATTCCCCTTCATTGCCCCAGCTCCTCCGGGAGTGACAGATGGATGACTAAAGATTTAGCTGCCAACATGCATCCACTTGTTCAACAAATATTCATCACTTGTTGTCTTCACTGCTGTGTGCCGGCATGGTGCCAAGCCCTGGGGATAGAGTGGTAAACAAGACACTCTCACAGAGTTTAATGGGCAGAAACAGATTTAAATAAGAATGCAGGTAATGAGAAGTACAAGGAGAAAAATGACTAGGTGTGGGGATAGTTACCACAGGAGGGTAGATAGGGTGGTGGAGGAAGGGGTGGGCAGGGCCTGGGACTGTGGGACAGAAGACCTGGAGTTAGAGGGGGTCAGCACAGTGGCCACAGGGCCCCATGGAGGGACATGGGCAGGGAGGAAATCTCCATGGCTCTAAGAGGCTCAGCAACTTGATGTCCCCCTACCCTGCATGCTCTACCTAAGTGAAGGTTGCTTTACTACTAGTGGGGAATATGTATGAAAAGAAGGAGGAAAGAGAATGGCACACAGAAGGCAACTGTGAGCACAATGGAGAATTAATGGAAGCATGAATCAGGAACTAGAGGAGACAGGCACCTTGGGCATCTTGAGAAATCTAAGGGAAAAGGTAAACTCCCAAACAAATAGAAATCGCGTTTAATCTCTATAAACAAGTAGAAAGAAAAGAAAACAACAATAATAAAGAAGAGAAAAATAGACAAGGAGGAAGAAATAAAGCACAAAACAATTTAGACCCACTAAAGTATCAGAAATACTCTGTTGCTCATGTTTAAAGGCAAAGATTCTTACCCAGATTTTTAAAAAGGAAACAATTCTATGTCATTTATACGAAATCTTGGTTAAGTCATTGGGTTTTGCAGAGTGCATGGAATGGAGGCTTGGGCCACCTAGTGAGAGTGCCAAAGGAAAGGGCAACCCTAGAATGCTGAGGCCCTGTGGACATGTGACCTTGTGACCACTACAGATTCTGCCAGCTCACCACACCTGCTGGGTGTTAACAGCAGAAAACCTGCCCTTGAACTCAGGATTGCCTGGGCTGGCCTGAGCTCCTTCTGGAGACATTCTTGGTCCTGCCTGTGGGTATCCCTGGCCGTGCCCATGGGGAGGTAGGGACCAAGAGTTAGAAAGGACGTACCAGTCACATGCGAAGGAGAGTAACAAAGCAAGCAGGCTGCCGCCCCTTCCAAAGGGTTGCCCACCTGGAGGCCTGAGCAGCAAGTGAGGTGCCCCTACCTGCACCCCAATGTCCATGTCTCCTCCATACACCGGGCCCTTCAGGCCACAGGGAGAAAAGCTGAGCAGAGTGCAGCACATAAAAGCATAATGCATTCTCTTGCACATGACCCAGGGTAAGGAGCCTGAGCTTCGGCTGCCCAGCTCCACCATCTGCTCAATGGATCTGCTCAATGGCAAGTGCTGGGCAAATCTCTGAGCCTCAGTTTCCTTGTCAGTAAAACAGACTGTAAAGACTAAAACAGATCATCGTGAACTAACGTCTGTGCTTAATCTTCAGCACAACCCTGTGAGGTTGGTCCCATTATTATCCCCCTCCTGCAGATGAGGAAACAGGCTCAGAGAGGTGGAGGTATCCCCCCTGGGTCATACTAAGTGGCAGAGGCAGTATACGAGCTCAAGGTCTGTCCTCCTGACTCTAGAACCCTCACTTCCAAACTCCTCGTGACACTGCTTTCATGCACATGTAAAGTATTCACCATCATGTCTGGCACAAAGGAGGCTCCACTACCCTCCCAGGCCCCCAAGACTAGGGCCTGCTCAGGAAAAGACACCAAGGAAGTCAGGGTCAGTGCCAGAGGAGGTGCCCAGGGACCCTGTGCGATTAAGCGTGCTCTTCTTCCTTAAACTCTCTGGGGGTGATTTGCATCCCACCCCAAGCAACCCTGGGCCTCACTAATGAAGGTGTTCCCAATACCACCAGCAGCCGGGTGGACTTGCCCCAGGCAGAGCTGCCACACTGTGAAGCCAGTCTAGTCACTGCCCGAGAGCCTGGGCCGAGGCCAGGCCAAGACTGGGGCACTAAGCACTAGGTGGTCATGACCTATTTCTGCCCCTGGCAGAGGTGAGGGAAAGCCTGTGCCAGCAGAGCTCCTTGTTTGACACCCAGGGATCCCAGCTCATGTGGCAGCAGAGAAATTGTACTGCTGGCAGCCAGGAGTGGGTGGGGCCTGAGAGGCTGGCGGGTTTGAGGCTGTGGCAGTCACAGGATAGACTTTCTGAACTGCTTTTTACAATTCTGGCAATTCTCCACGCCTTGGGGCTTCCTCATCTGAGAGTAGGGATGACAGGACTGACTTGGCAGAGTAGGGGTGAGGACTGAGTTAATGAGCATCAGGTGCTGGGCCCCAAGCCAGGCTCCCTGTGGGTGTGAGTGAACTTCAGCCCTTTCCCTGGCCCCTTAGGTTCCCACTCCCCGCCTTTCTCCCAAGGCAGCTTTGGGGGCCCCTCAAAACTAATTCTCCACGGCAGCTTGCCTCCTCTGGATTTCCTAAGCTCCAATCCCATGCTTCCTGCTTGATATTCCTCAAAGCACAGGTCCTGTTATTTATATCAGGCCTTTACTTACGCCAACCATCAGTTGCATCCTGTTACTTCTACTACTAATCTTAATAACATGTATAGTGCTTACCAAGTGCAGGCATCCTGCTAAACACTTTACACATATTCATTCAATTGCCCAATGAGGCAGGTACTATTTTTACAATTAAGCAACTTGCCCCAAATGTAAATGATAAAGTGAGGATTTGAACCCTGCACTCCAGGCCCGAGTCTGTCTATTAACTGCCACCCTGCACTCCAGGCCTGAGTCTGTCTGTTAACTGCCACCCTGCACTACGGTCTGCCATGACTTGACACCAACTGTCCACCCAAAACTCCCGCACTAAGCGCCATTCTCAGTGCTCACCATTTGATTCCCAGCCCTGTGCCTTGACCCAAAGAACACGCTCCACCTGACTTGAATCCTAGTCTTTTCACAGCCTTCCTGAAACATGCCTGCCTGTCTCTGACTTTGTCAGCCTTTATCTGCCCTGGGATGTCATCACTGTGCCCTGATACAGAGTGGTCTCCAGAGACAGCCAAGCTGCTCCCGGCCCCAGCGCTACCACTTTCCAACTTAGGCATGTGCATCTCAGTTCCCTCTTGTGGAAAACAAGGATAACAGTACTTCATTCATGTGGCTGCTGTAAGAATCCATAATAGTACATGTAAAGCGTTTAGGACCACTCAACAAGCTGCCTCTTCATTTACCTACCAGACCACACCCTCATTCATAAGGAAGGAATGAACAGAAGCAGGGGTTGGCAAACTTCTGTAAAGGGCCAGATGGTAAACATTTTCAGCTTTGCAGCCAGATGGTCTCTGTCACAACTACTCAACTCTGTCGATGTGGTACAAGAGCAGCCAGCCATAGACAATCCATAAATGATGGGTGTGGCTGTATTCTGATAAAACTTTATTTGAATTCCATAATTTTTTACATGTTCCAAATATTCTTCTTTTGATTTTTCTCAGCCATTTAAAAATGTAGAAACCATTAATAGCTTGCAGGCTGGACAAAAACAGGCAGCAGGCTGGATGTGGCCCACCAGCCATAGTTTGCCTAAGACCAGCTTTTCTCTTCCTCTAGGCCCTAGAGTCTAGGCCCTCCCCTTTTCGGGTCTTGGATTTCACCCAGATTCAGATTCCAGCCTCCCGCAGGCTCACAATTCATGTGAGTTAAATTGATCTGACACCCAGGGATTGTGATTTCTTGGTCTGCCGATCAATCCATCGATCTGCACAGAGTGCAATGAATGCCACACCCGCTAACCAAGGTTGTTCTCAGGCAACCCTGAAGCCCACACAAAGAAGAGTCTTCTGTGCTCACAACAAGAACTGCCTGCCCTGTTCACCTTCTCCCTGTTTTCTGGTCATTTTTTCATTCATGTCTCCTTTTGGGGGTAGGGGCATAGAGGGAGTAAGGACAGAGGGAAGAGGGCAGGTTGCTAGCAGAACGAAGGACGAGTGAAGGAAGCAGTGAATGAAGCCAGTGATTGAATCCTGTTACTATCTACTTGTGTTCTTTGTGACTGCCTGATGTTATCCTCTGCTTTCTTTTCTTTCTTTCTTT
>JAQZBX010038436.1:0-23408 GCA_029593785.1 Cabassous unicinctus | reverse complement strand
AGGACATCAAAATGTCCTGTTTCCCTTAGTTCTAATTTCTGCATTCTTTACAGCTGGATATCATGGAAGGGAGACCAATATGTCCCCCCTCTAAACCAGATTTCTGCTACATCCAGCAGATGGCAGTAAAGCTCCAGGTTTCCATATCATTGGTTAAGGGCTACCTCAGAATGTAAAGGAAGACTCCAAAGATGAAGGCATGGAGCACAGAAAAGGGATGTTGACTAAAATCCTTGTACTCTCATTGTTTTAGCTTGATCCAGTCCAGCATTGGATTTCAAACCACCAAAAGAAAAAGGGCTTACAGTAATGGGTGGAGGAGGTGTGCTCTGGGGTTATACTCTACTCTGGGTTCTAACCAATTCATTTGCTTTCTTGGTTAAAGGTTGTGGTGAAGCGAACAGAAAGGGATAGTCCACATGGCACTCAAATAGAACCTTCAGCTCTTTCCTTAATTGTAAATGTACCTCACTACAGTTCCAAATATGTCTTAAAAACATGCAGAAGCTATGACTAATGATGGCAACAGTTTACCGTCAAACAAAAAAAGTTTTGCATTCCATAAGGAGAACTATATTCAGAGCCAGTTTGCAAGCTAGACCAGCACATCAATCACATTCTTTTACATTCCTATGCATCATTTAATATGGGGATTGTTTAATCCAAGTCGATTGCCCCCTTATTGACCACAAGATTTCTGAAAATTTCTAATAATATGTTTGGAATACGGCACTAATCTAGCACACTGCATCAAATTACTGTTATCCTAAGAACATTTAAAATTAATATCATTTTATGGCCAAAGAATACAATCAGGAATCAATTTATATTCACTAACTTCATATATATATATATATATCTCAATTCACATATATATCGATTTATATCTTGTCTCCTACAGAAACTTATCAGGCTTACTAAAAGCCACAGTCTCAGGAATTGGCAGTAAGAAATGGAATTAGTGAAATTTTTTATTTAAAAAATTAAGAGATAATTTAAATTGATTTTTTAAAAAAGATTTATTTATTTATTCCCCCTTTCCATTGTTTGCATGCTCGCTGTCTGTTCTCTGTGTCTATTCATTGTGTGCTCTCTGTGTCTGCTTGTCTTCTTTTAGGAGGCACCAGGAACTGAACATGGACCTCCAATATGGGAGGAAGTTGTCCAATCACTTGAGCCACATCTGCTCCATGCTTGTTGCAACTCCTCGTTGCATTATCGCGTTGCGTCATTTCATTGCATCAGCTCGTTGCATCAGCTCGCTGTGCCAGCCCATCATGTCAACTCACTGTCTTGCTTGTCTTCTTTAGGAGGCATCAGGAACCAAACCCAGGACCTCCCACGTGGGTGGTGGGTGCCCAACTGCTTGAGCCATATCTGCTTTCCTAAATTGATTTTTAAAAATATGTTTTCTGTAATTAATGACTACTTAAAGGGGATATGACAAGTGTAAACAGCATATAAAGATAACATAAAAGTAAAGCATATATCAATAAAATTGAGAACCAAAAAATAAAGATTAAGATATTAAATATAAACTGCTTAAACTTCCCTTTTAAAAGAAAAACTCTTGATTGATTTAAAAAACAACTCCATTATTCCCCCCATAGGGGAAAATGCATAAAATCAAATAATATAGGAAAAGTAAAAGTAATGGATGGGCAAAGATAGAGCAAGAATATATGATTCAGGAAAGAATTAGAGGTAGCAATATTACTATCAATGAGATATTGATAAGGATTAATACCAATTTTAAGATCCATGAGAATTCAATGAAAAAAGTGTTAAATTTGAAAAAGAGGGTCAATATATAGGAAACAAATAGAATCCATAACTAAATTATTGAAGTCGTGCAACTAAAATGCAAAATAATATAAAACATTAAAGAAAAATATCTAGAAATACATAGAAATGTGAACAAAAATATGATGGCAGTATTGGAATTTTAACACAATATTATTTTTCTGTAAAAATAATATACAAAAGAAAAATTGGGAAATTCTATTTAAGGAGTAAATTAGAAGCTAAGTCTCTGGGACACTGTAACTTTAAAGAGGAAATACAACTTCTTTAAAATATTTATAAATAATTCACAAAAACCATCACATATTAGACTATAACAACTTATTCTCTACTGCCTCCCAGTAAATAATAATAACTATCATTTATTCAGCACCTGCTACTGCCAAATGGACTATAGAAGCTAGTAAGTAGCAGTACTGTGATTCAACCACCAAGTACATGTGACAAAATTCAAAATTATATTAGTAGACCAATTTTTCATGATTAAGAAGAGTATCTCAGAAATTTAAGATGACTTGATAGCAGAAAATATATTTAAATAATTTCTTCTGGGAAATTGCCACCTTCAAATCTCTACTATGGGGCCTATTTTCACCTCACTTCAGTGGAATCATACTCCCTAGCACTATGGGCTACTCTAAACCTAAGTTCTGCTCTCCTTAGTCCCCATATAGTCCATCTAACATAGCAGATAAACCTCCCATGAGATTCCCCCCGCCCTCAAATCTGAATTATTTGATATAGACAAGCAACAATTCTAGATGGAGTCTGAGGTTGGAGATGTGAGCAAGAGAAAAATTTCATTAGAACAGTCCAGAATGAGCTTAGGCATTTCAAATCTCTTTCTAGAATCTCAACTCCTGTGTGATGTACTGAATATATGATCTTTTGGATTATGCAGTAAGTATTAAATCAAACCCTGAAACAAAGAGGTCCCAAATGACATTCTCAGTGACAGTAGAAAACACTCACATTGAGGAAGAAATCATTTCCCTTGAAACAATAGAATTTGCTGTAATAGTTGCCTACAATTGTGCTTTGCATTACAAAACTGCAAGACCTATGACATAGAAAAATGGCGATCTTTTACAAATCCATCTCCCAAATGATGTCTTCATGGCTGAAAATCTGAAATTATTATGTTTTGACACTTAGATAAGATCACATTATGAGACAGGGTGTTTTTGCTTATGAAAGGTAGACAATATAAGGATTAATTAACTTATTCTTCAAAGGATCAATCCAAAGCATGGCAGGGTGTGGTCAGGCTTCCATCTGCATTCAGGAACACCTAAATCTGGAGATGAAAATATAACAGAATGAAATAACAATAGAGATCTAAGAAGTAAAGATGGCAAGTAAACTAAAAATTTAACATCAGATTTAAATCCAAATAGCAGAAAGAAAGAATAGAAATGGCAGATCAGAAGTGATCCCCTGATGTGAAAGACAAACTTGACAAACTGTCTCTAAATAAAAAATTGCAATTAAAAAGAGATGAAAAGGATGATAAAAAAATAAGATTGTTATGTAAAGTAATGAATGGAGTTCCTAATGAAAGTATAGGTACTCCTGAGGACTAAATAAGAATAGTTGCAAAAGAATCAATAATCACAGATATAAATGAAAGATATTTTCTCAGATTTGAAAGGAGAGCTGAGAAATAAATGAGCAAAGATCAGCAGGACAAGAACCAGTGGGAAAAGCTGTAAAGCATCTCCGTGCCCACAATGACACTGCCCACAAGGTGCTCTAATTACTGTCTACAACTCCCCTAAGAAGCTGACATCCAGCTGCAAGGTGTTTATCTCCAGGAACCAGGTTGACCTCATGAACACTAAAGTCCCCATCTCATGGCTTGGTTTGCCACCTCCCAAAGGTCCCCACAAAAAGGGTGAACAGCAAGGTGGGGTGAATTTCTTCCCCTGGAAATGAGTCAAGTTGCCCCACTGTGGCCTGTCCTCACAAGCTGCCCACAGGAAGAGGAGAATGGGGACAGTGTGTGTCTTACTCACTTGTGAGTTCTAGCTTGTCCTGAGTGATGCTTTCAATGTTTGAGCCTTTCCCTGGCCAGCAACAAACAGGGCTCAAACTGTGTGAGGTCAAAATGACAAAAGGAGTCTCATATTTTTTTTTCTGTAAAGAACACTTTCACATGCAATCTCATAGAAACAGTCCATGTGTAAGATGAGAACAGGCCAAGATTATTTACAGTGTGGCAGCCATGAAACCCAATCCAATTCTAAGTATCTAAAACCCCAGGATTTTGTTTCCATCACTGATCAGTAAGACAAGAGATTTGCTAGCTTTAAAAATCACTGTTTTGGGGGTAACCATTCTTTCTTTTTGTAAATGTGAAGTTTCATTACAGTTATCCTGCTTTCCATCTATTTTGGGATATTTGGAATTGGAAGGTTGTTATAGTTTTCTTTACCTGTTGGTCTCAATATTTATAAAGAGTGTGAAAATCCTTAAGAAATCTTTGATATGGAGCCAGATTTAGAAACCAAATGATACTTCTATTATCCCCTATGAATAAAGGGCTAGGGTCCTTAAGGTTTCTTATGAAATAATTACATTATATTGTTAAAAATATATGGGAATAAGAATGTTTGTAGATGACAGACAAATAATAGTTGGAATGTATACGACATCTATTGGTTTTGTCTTCACATTTCTCTTCTGCATTATTCTGGTGGCAAATCTTTCTTCCATGAAGGACATATTTCCCAAGTGGCTCAGGACTGCCTCCATAGCCCAGAGTCCCAGGGGTGGCAAATGAGCAAAGTCAAGAAACCAGAGTCTTAAAAGGAACTGTTGCTGAATATCAAAGAAAACTCCTCCAGGATGGCTAAGATAGTACAATTTGAGTCTAGAGTTCCTAGTGGCCATCTTGACAACAATGTAGAAAGACATCATCTAAAGCACAGGGAAAAAGACATATCCCCAGGGATTTTGTTTAAGCTTTTTAGATCCCATTTGATGTCCCACGGGAGCCAATGGTTTACTCTTGCCGTGATACACACTTCCATTGCATCTTTTACTTCTGATTAGCCCAGATCTCATATGTAATTAATTTTAAGACTATTTCTTTTATGGCCATGTCTTTTGCTGTATGTAATCAAGGCCAGAAGGACAGGGAGTACTCACATCTTATTCAAGGTTCTATCCCCATGGTCACTGAATGAATGAATGAATGAATGCACTACTCTACATACTCTTCTATGTAGTTTCCAGTATTATGACTTAAGAGAAGGTATTTTTTAAAAGAACAGAAATGTCAAAATAAAATTAATACTTAAAACATTAAGTAGCATTTTTATTTAAAAGGCAAATGTGAACATATTTTATATAAAAATAGAACATACGAATACACAAATCTCAAAAGTTAATAGATAAATTAATTGAAATAATTAAATAAATAAATAATACTTTATGACATGAAGTTCAGTTACATTTCTCTAGATTCTGAAAATATTTGGACACATATATTCCTAATATTACTGATAAAAATATGCTAAGTATGACTCAAATTATTTTATAGCTGAAGCAAAAAATAATGGCTTTTGAAATGACTGAATAATTGAGACTCTGAGCTAGGATGTTCATCATTGGGAATCAGTTTCCTTCTCATTTCCTGAGTTTTCTTGTGAGTACCTTTATGAAGAGAAAGCATCTCCTGATTTCCACTCTGACAACCTCCCAGGCACAGTCACTGTATTTCTTCTCTTGCAGATAGAGACGGATTCCCTGGAAGTATCTCCTCACGGCCAGTGTAGGGCCTGCCATTGCCAGGAGAGAATCTTCTTCTCCCACCTCCTGCAGCAAACAGGTCTCCAGGTCCTCCAGCTGTCGATGAAGTCCCGAGCGGAGATGGTCCAGGAGGGTCGTGTTCCAAGCAGCAGAGGCACCCTCTGTGAGGAAGAGGTTGAAGATCTGCTGGAACATGTCGTGGAGGACGAACATGGCCTGGCTTTTCTGGACCTGGTTGCCATCCACTATCTCCCGGGGGAATCTGAAGTCAGTCCTGTCCTTCAGACAGGAAAGAACGGAGATTGTCTCCATTTGGTCCAACACTGTGAAGGTCTCCTGCTTTCTCACGTCAAGGCTCTGAGACAGGTCACAGCTAAACGAGCTGATGGGGCTTGAGAAGATCGTCATCAACATCATCAGTGAAGAAACTGAAAATGCCATTGGTTAAGTTCCAAGATGATGCTCTTCTGGTCGAGATTGGAGACTGTGAGCTTTTGCACCAGGTTCTCTGAGGACCTTCTTCCATGTGTGCCATTTAAATACTGAAGACACAAATTTTCATTTTCTGAATTTTCCCCTGTTCTTTCTCTTCCCCATTTTGGACTTTCCCCTCTCCTCAGGGCCCTGAGAAGATGTATCAGTTGCAATTCTGTCTGTATTCTTACATTTAGATTTAAGTTTACACTTTAAAATATTAGAAGTCCCAATCCAATGGGATGCTTATCATTAAAAAAAACAACAAAAAAAAACACCAATTTTAATTGATACAACTGTCTGGATCCTTTTTTCCATATGTTAAGAACAATTTTGAAGGAATCATTCCCGGGCTTCTTATTAAACCTTCTTTCTCCCCCTCTGGATTTCCTACATAGAAATGTTGATATAGTAAGTCAAGTTTGAAGAATACATCCTTTATGTACCTAGACCTGGAGTTATTTTCTGCTGTACCTTCAAAACCAGGCACTTGGCAGTCCCCTTAAATGAACAGGCTCCCTTGACTTTTCTTTAGCCCAAAGGAGCTTCCCCCTGGTTCACACTGGTATGGTTGATCAAAGGTTTTAGATCTCAGAACAAGAAAATAACTTGTTCATCCTTTTTTTTCAATTGTCCAGCTGGGGTATCATTGACTCCACTTTAAGTAGATAATGAACCCACCCAAAGGAGAACTAGATGTGTGTGTATGTGTGTGTGTGTGTGTGTGTGTGAATAGCTGTATGGGTTGGTTGGCTGATGGTTTCTCATTCAAAAGTGATATACTTTGGATATAACCACCATTATTATTACCTCTCTCCAAGCATCCCCTCAGCTAACTTGTTTTTCCATATATGTAGTGTACCCTCTCTCCTCAGGGCCTAAACTGGTAGTAAATATCTAGCTTAGTGTTATTAGGATGCCCATAGAACTCTTAGAGTCACGCCTGAAAGGAAGGAACATGTCAGCATAACTTTACTAGAACCCTTTAGACAATCCTATATTTTGTAATGGGAGGTGGGGGCAGTGGAATTGCTGTGCATGTGCCTAACTTACTTAATCTCCCAGGTTTCTTCCTTTCAACTCAAGCATCACCTAAACAGTTTGGCATGTATGTGAATGGTCCAGGATGTTCAGTAGTTACACACTCTTTTACCAGGTGTACAATAAGTCTGAAATCCTCCCCTTTTCATAAGGGGGAAGACTTCCCCAACATTATTAAATCCATATACCTCAAATAGCTTTATGATGTGCAGTTTGCCAAAGTTGGCTTTCTTTATTCTAATTAATTGAGATAATTACTGAACTGCCCATCATTGCACTGAGCCAGAGTATACTAAGATGATTAAATCTCCAGTCCTGTCTTCAAGAGGAGTAAAGTGCAGACATTACTACCACCCAGACATTCAAGATATTAGAATGTGTCTCCTGGGCTTCTTTGCGGCTTCATGGCCAAAACATTGTCCATTGTTCTAGCTCTATCAAAATAATGACTAATTGACCCATTTTTTTTCACTTTTTTACATAATTTAAAAATTGTTCCCTCTTCTATGGTATTGTCTTTTCACTGATTAAAAGGTTTCCTAATGCTCCTGCAATGTTTCCCATTTCACTTTGAGGTTTGTCACAAACAAGGAAGAGAAAATGTGCTGAAAAAAAAAAGTAACTTATTCTCTGTATGATTTTCAAGACATTAGAATTTTCCTCTCTCTTTAAACATTCCTGGAAAGTAAAAGTAAGCAGTCATTGAAAAGTAATGCACAAAATCAAATGGAAAGTAAATGCAGAAAATTGAAAAAGAGGAAATGATGTCTCCTCTTCTGAAAAGACAAAATGACACAACTAATTTTAAAACCACAAATCAGGGGTTAAGTGTTCTGCAGAGTGATAAGTTTCAACTTAGTCATTGGATAAAAATGTTGTAGCTGCTGACAGCTCCAGAAGGAGGGCAGCTGGGCCTTTCAAGCAGGCAGTTGCCTAAAAAGCTAGCTTTTAGCAGTGCAATATGAGGGTTTTTGTTTGTTTTTGTTTTTGTTTTATTTTTGCTTGCATGCTCTTTCTCACTTGTTTTCTTTTTCTCTTCCTTCCTTCTTTCCTTCATCCTAGACTCTTCCTTTCTGTTTCTTTCTTTCTTTTTTCTTTCTTTCTTTCTCTCTCTTTTTTATTTTTCCCCTATCCATGGAGATAATCCAACTCCACGGATTTAGTGACACCAAGCATCATTCAAATTAGAATTGGTTTTTAAACTGAACAGCTATTTAATTAATGTGTGAGTAGTCAAATATCTCAGGAGCTAAAACATATTATTCATCTGGAAAAGACATTCCTTCCATTTATGTGTCCAAGTTCAGACAAAGATGAACTAGAAATAAAACTTGGTTTTGGAGTGAGATTTAAAGGAAGGGAGGCAGATCATGTCGGAGAAACTTCCATCCAGTTTCCATAGCTGGGTGGGTTGCTTTTCTCCACGGTGGGGATGGCTAACAGGTGCTGGGCTTACTTTTTTCCAGGCGTTGTTGTATGTACATTGCATCCACTGGGTACGATGATCATTTCCACATAACAGAGGAAAGAGGTGGCAGAGGTCACACAGCCAGTACAGGCTGGGACTATGACATGAATTTCGGCTGCCTTGCCCCTGAACCTACTTTTACAATCATTACAAGGCACTGACTCTTTTAAAACATTTCCTTGCCTTAAGGAAACACTAACAATTTATTAACCTCCAATTCCCATTTTCCCTATTCAATGAGAAGCAACAGTCCCTCATTCCAGATATACCAGAATCCTTTTGGTTAGGATACAATATCCCTTAATATCTGCTAAGTTCCAGTCCTGTCTTTCAAATCAATTATTCTATTTGCTGGGCTCAAGTGGATCTCTGAAATTCGCCTTTCCCACATGAGATATTTTCAAAAGATATCCAGGATGTTAAAGCATCCTTTTTCAATTTAGTTTTTACTATCGTTGTTTTCCGAAAACTACATATTTCCGACACAGTCCCAAAACGCTATGTTACTCACTCTTTGGGACATTTAGACCTTCATGTACTTGCTGTGAGACAGAGATCTGCTTCTTCTGTGACCAAAACTGCTCTAGATGCTAGAGACACAGTGGTACTGCCCTCAGGGAGTTTACAGCCCAGCAGGCAGTCAGAATGAAAAAACTAATTAGATTAATCACCACTAGAGTAAAGGAGCAGGCTTAAGGCTATAGGGTAAGGTAGAGAGAGAACCATTTAGTCATCAGCCACCACTTACCACAGACTTTTGTCAAGTTAAGTAACCTTCAGAGTTTTCCATTTCCTTGTCAATAAAATATAAATGAATGTAATAATTATTCAAAGGGGAGCTGTGAAGATTAAATGAAAATATTTGTGAAACACTTTGCTGAGAGCTTATAGATAATAAAATATGGCTGCCATTGATATTAGTATTGAAAAACTAATCTGTACTCTACAGATTTGATGAAGTACTGTTGTGATAAGCTTTGAGTACTCCTGCAGTCCGAACAATCCCCTGAGAATGTGGTTGGATATCACATGTCAATGGAAAATTTAAGATGAGATTATCTGCATTGCCACATAATGAGTGAGAGAGTTTTCAATGCTAAAGGCTGTAGTTGGAAGAGAATAGAGAGACTCACACACAGTCAAACTTGAATGTCTTTTAGGATATTTAGAGAATCAGCAACTCTGAAAGTTCCTGGCAGACCACAACTGCACCACAATTAATTTTTCCTACAATTTATTTTTTATAAATGATACCTGTGATTTTGTTCCCCAAACACTATTATAGGAGGAACTATATCCTCAGTTAGTTAAAGACCAACTCACTTGATAACTTTGAGGTACAGCTACAATTTAAGTTTTTCAAAGATTTGAAAATTTAAATAAGAAAAAAATATGAAAAATCCCAATCTCTTATTAAATAAACTCTTTAATAATTTTTGCTAATCTGATAAAGTCACAAGAATTTATCTCCCTTCTCTGACATCATTTTGGCTTTTCTCTCTAGGAACAACCAAGAAGGTGTGAAAAACAAATTTTAATGCTATGGTTATACTTCATTGGCACTTCTTGGTTTGGATGCCCATCCAGGTACTCGTGTCAATAAATGTTGATTTTTTTTTTTATTGCCTTCACACACACATGCATTCACGGTTAAAAAAGTAGAAAGGGAAAGTAAAGGGGAGAACTGGGAAAACCCAGAAAATGAAAGTTTCTATGCTAACTGTTTAAGAGGCACTCAGCACCAAATGTCCTCACAACTCGCTGAGGCAAGGCTCCCTCTCCAGGCAGCACTGCAGAATCACCTCCATGGCCCTCCCAGTCTCTGTGCTGATGGCTCTGCTGATGCTCTGCTCCAGCCCTGCCTGTCTAGGCTGTGACCTGCCACTGCTCTATGGCCATGAAGAGCCCTTCATGCTGTTGAGTCAAATGGAGAGACTCTCCATTCTGTCATGTCTGAAGGACAGGACCAACTTCCGATTTCCTCAGGAACTCGTGGATGGGAACCAGTTTGACAAGTTGCAAGCCACTGCTGTCCTGCATGAGCTGGTCCAGCAAATCTTCAACCTCTTCAGCACAAGTAGCTCTCTTGTGACTTGGGATGACAGCCTGCTGGACAAATTCCTCATTGGACTTCATCAGCACCTGGATAACCTGGAGACATGTTTGGGGAAGGAAAAGAAGGTGGATCAGACACTCCTGGGAAGTGAGAATTCCAGACTGGCTGTGAAGAGTTACTTCCAAGGAATCAATCAATATCTGAAAGAGAAGCAATACAGCCCCTGTGCCTGGGAGGTTGTCAGGGTTGAAATCAGGAAGTGCTTTCTCTTCATTAACAAGCTCAAAGGAAACCTCAGGAAATAGAGAAGACGTTGATTCTGGAAAGAGTTCATCTGGTCAACTCAGTTGCTATTTCCAAGACTGAGAGTACTATCTTCATCACTGTTTGTATGCCAGAGGAAAAATAAGTCATGACAAATTCATGGAATCATTATAAAACTATGTTAAATGTCCTAAGCTGTTTAGAAGAGAGAAAGGCATCTTCCATTTGCTGTAACTGAAAAAATTATTTAATTTTTATTTTCCTATTTAAATTATTTGAAATATTTATGCTGTTCACAGTATTTCAGTATTTATTTTCCAGAAACACTTGCTTAATATTATATTTTATATAAGACTGTACAATTAATTTTTAAGTTATGTGAAATAAATGCATTTTAAAAATAAAATCAATTTTCTTGTTTCACACACTTTTTGAATATAAAGATAGATGAAAGCCTGATCTCACAAAATAAACCCAGGCAAAGCACTTGCATGAAGAGAGAGTGGGAATACCCAGCATGGGTCATAGTAGGATGGTCATTCTTAGGTGGCATTGAATTTGATACTACAAGATATAACTTAGTAATGGAAAGTAGAGACCTGTGGAGAAAAGCCCAGGGTATAGGCACAATCATCTGCTTGGTGCCTGTGACATTAGAGATGCTTCATGTGCTAATGAAGAAATGGGTGAGTCCAGGTTATTTAACTCTGTGTCCATCTGTGGTCCCTGGAAAGTATGGGAGAGGTATGAGGAAGAGAGGGTATGCCTTACATACATGTGAGTAAGTCCTGACCTCTCATTTCTTTCTTCTCTAGTCTAAACATTTCAAGCATAAAGTTGAAGAATATATCCTTATAATTAAAAAATAATAATCATTTAGATTTTAATGTCCTATTATTTTCCAAGATGATGTCATAGTCATTATTTATTTGAATTTCAAAATTTACCTATGATAAATTATTTGTGGCATCTTTGTCATTTTACTATATTCACCTAATAAGGAGTGTTTGAGCTCCTTCAATGTACTATAGAGTAGATGCATTGTTAGGTGCTAGTGACACAATGTTGAATAAAGTTTTACTCCTGCCTTCTAGTTGCTTATGGTCTTCTAGAGAGCTGGCCTAAGGAGAAGATATGTCAGCAACTTATATGTCCCTGAAAAATGAAGAGAATTGGGACACAGTGTCTTCTAGACTCAGACTCTTTGGCATTAAATCTCCAGATGCATTCTGTTTAGTATATAGCATCATTTTGTATTCAAATCCTGATTAAATGGGAGAAAATACCAGGAAGTAACTTCATTTGTAAGACTTTAGGAGAACATCCCACAGAATCCAAGGATAAGGGTTGGCAACTTCTAATTTGATAAACTGAAGATGACTGAAGGATATAAGCCATTCAAATCAGAAAGGAAAAAGCAAAATCATCTCTATTGTCAGATGATGTGATCTTAAATACAGGATATTCTAAAGAATCCACAAGAAAGCTGCTAGAGGTAATAAATGAAATCAGCAAAATTGTTGAGTACAAGATCATTGCCCACAGATCAGTTGTGTTTCTCTACACCAGCAATGTGAAACGGAAATAAGAAAATTCCATTTACAATAGATTCTAAAAGAATAAAATATCCATGAAAAATGTAATTAAGTTTCTCCAGAGAAACAAAACTGTATGTAAACTTATGTATATGTGTATATATTTATATTCATGCATGTAAATACTAAGGGACTTATTATAGGAATTAGCTTATGTGATTGTGGAGATAGATAAGTCTGAATTCATTAGGGCAGGCCACAAGTTGGGAACTCTGGTGAAGATTTCATTGAATTCACCAGGAGAAGCTGTTTGTCTGAAGGGGAGACAGAATTTCTTCTTTATGAATGCTGAAATCATGAGTTCCCCCATTAAGGCCTTCAACTGATCAGATGAGACTTCTCTCATTGGTGAAAGCAAGCTCCTTTGTTGATTGTAGATATAATCAATCATAGATACACTCAACCGACTAATGATTTAAATCTACAAAATACCCTCACAGTAACAATCGGACCAGTACTTATTTGCCCAAACAACTGGAAAGCATGACTTAGCTAAGTTGACATTTGAAATTGACCATCACACATGTGAAAGACTTGCCCACCAAAAACTGAAATACTACTAAAAGAAATTAATGAATACATAAACAATTGAAAAAGAATCCCATATTCATAGATTAAAAGACTTAATATTGTTAAGATGGCGTTACTCCCCAAAGTGATCTATAGACTAAATACGAACTCTATCACAATCATAACGGCCACATGTATTAGTTTGACAAAGGTTGCCAATGCAATACACCAGAAATGGGTTGGCTTTTATAATGGGGATTTTATTAGGGGAAGGTCTTACAGTTCTGAGGCTGCAGAAATGTCCAAATCAAGGCATCATCAGAGATGCTTTCTCACCAAAGTTTGGCTGCTAGCAGATCCTGGAGTCCTGCCATGTGGCCAGGCAAGATGGCAGATTTCCCTGTCTCTCTCTCTCTCCCTGGGTCTGGGTTCCTGGAGCCTCTCGGGGCTTCTCTGTCTTTCTGCAGCTGTAGGCGATCCTGGAGTCCTCTCTCTCACGTGGCAGGGTTAAAATGGCAGAGTTCCTTTTCTCTGTGTCTTCTTCTTTCTCTTTGTATGTTCTTACTGGTTAAATAAGATCCAGTAAGAAAGTGGAGACTGAATCTGGGTCATGCCTCACTGAACTAGTCCAATCAAAAGCCTTAAAGCGATATAATCAAGTGATATAATCAAAGCTTCCTTAACTGAATTTAAAGCAAATGGCCCCAAACCCCCAGGAAAGGATTAGTTCAAGAATATAATCTTTTCTGGGCTTCACAAAATTCAAATCATCACACCACACAACCAAAAGAAACCCATGATAGATTTCTGCTCAACTGGAACAGACATGTGTTTAATGATCCATAATTTTCTCTCCAAGGAAAACTATTGTCAAATCGTGGGATTTACTGGCCAGAAAGCATTAAATAAAATCTAGGTCAAATTCCATTTGATAAATCCAAAACACTATCCAGGACTGTTTTTGTTTTTAAATTGGATATTATATTTCAGTGTGAATCTTCAGGTAAGACTTTTTATTAAGATACAGAAATTTAAATTTTCATGTTACACTTATCCAACTTGCATACTCATGCCAGTGAGCACCAACTACCAGCTTCATAGGGTTGAGGTTTGCTAGTTAAATTCTGGGTCTATAGGATAAATACCACACTTTCTAGACAAAGTCAGCTATTTAGATTCGTTTATCTTATAACTTTTGAATTAACCATAAAACACCCAGGATGATTATACTAAATAAACTAGATGGATAGTAGTGCTGAAATATTACCACAACATACACACTGTCTGCTCTCCAAACCTACTTTTTTTCTTTAATCAGCAAAGCAATACAAGAAAGCAGACCTGGCCGGTATTGTACTTGTGAGTGAGCTAGATTCACAGTATGTGGCATTTGTCATAGTGCCTCAGCATTGCAGTGGACCGAAGACTTGCCCTCCATGACTTAGCCCTGTTCAGAAAAAGTTATAGCTATACTACTACTTTGAAATTTTACCAGCCATATTTCAAACATGCAATAATGAGTTTCTTGTTCCCCTTTATAACTAGCTGCCTTTACATTTTGACAAACATAGTCTTCAAAAGGAAAGAAGTGGATAAAATTTGTAGGCATAGGTCTAACATCAAGGGCATTGTAAAACAGAATTTTTATTTTATTTCCTGTAGTGATCTTATTAGGGTAAAGGAAATGTACTGCTAAAAATCAAATTATGGCATTTAAAAATTAGAATAAAATACTTCTTGTGAGGTATATATAGACCAGAAGAATATTTAGTTGGGGAAATACTTGTTTTTCCAGATTCTGGGATTCTCTTAAAATCAAAAGAAGAAAAGGAAGATTCACCATTTCCAGACTCAAATTGTATTTTAGATTTGCTTCTGTTTTAAGATACAATTTAACACTCCCAAATAAATGTTCTTTTATAAAGGGTATTTATTGGTGTAGAAGTTTACAGTTACCAGGCCATAAAGCATACATTACTTCCCTCACCAAAGTCTGTTGCCACGTGCTGGAGCAAGATGGCTGCCAACATTCCACTTTCCTCTTCCTCTTAAGGCTCTGTGGTCCCAGCTTCTGATATCAGCTGTAGGCCACCAGGCTCTCTAAGCTTTGTCTCTCTCCCTGGGGCTCGATTCTCTCTGGGCTCAGGCTTGCTTCTCTCCACAAGGTCAGCTGTAGACTATCAGGCAAAAAGCTCGTCTCTCTTCCCAGGGTCTCTGCCATGTCTGTGGAGCTCTCTCTATTCTTCTGTGTTCTTCTCCTGTGTGTTTACTTCCTGGGCTCCAGCTCAAAACTCTAGCATCAAAACTCCAACTAATTCCTCTGCTCTGCCTTGTAGTTTTCTCTGTGAGTCCTGGCCCACCAAGGGGGCAGGGACTCAATGTCCTACTGACGTGGCCCAATCAAAGCCTTAATCATTATTTAATCAAGTAAAAGTGAAACCTCTGATTCCAATACAATCTAATGTGCAATCTAATGTTACAAACATAATCCAATATCTGTTTTTGGAATTCATAAATAATACCAACCTGCTATGGAAGATAACAAAGCCTCTTTTAGTTTCATTCATTTTTTAAAAAGATTTATTTTATTTATTTGTTTATTTATTTATTTATTTATTTCTCCCCACCCCCTCATTGTTTGCACTTGCTGTGTCTGTTCATCTTCCTTGTTCCTTTAGGAGGCACCGGGAACCCAAACTGGGACATCTGATGTGGGAGGGAGGTGCCTAATCACTTGAGCCATCTCCGTTCCCTGCTTTGTTGTGTCTCTCATTATGTTTTTCTTCTTGTGTCTTTCCTTGTGTCAGTTTGCCATGCCTGCCCATCACACCAGCACACTGTCTTCTTTGGGAGGCACCAGGAATCGAACCATGGACTCCCATGTGGTAGGCGGGAACTCAATCATTTGACCCACATCTGCTTCCCCCATTCATTTTGTTTTGCTTGTTTGATTTTATTATGAGGTTTTATTGTTTCTAGAAATGTTTTCCATTTAATGGCTTTTATAATTGTCAGGTTCCACTATGATCTATGTACTCATTGTTTTTAGATTTCAATTTTATGCATTTTTCTCTAAAAACGTTGGTGAAATCACAGGCTTTATATTCAGCATTAAAAGGGAATAAATTCTAGGAAATAAAACAAAAATTCCAATGGCCTTTTTTGCAGAAATGGGAAAGGCGATCTTAAAATTCATATGAATTGAAGGGGCTCTGAATAACCAAACAATCTTGAAAAAGAAGAACAAAGTTCAAGGATTCACATTTCCTGATTTCAAAACATAGTACAAAACTACAGCAGTCAAAAAAGTGTAGCACTGGCAAAGGATAGACCCATAGATCAATGGAAAAGAATTGATAGTCCAGAAAAAAAACCATACATCTATGATAGATTGATTTTCAACTAGGATGCTAAGACCATCTAATGGGGAAAGAATAGTCTCCTCAGAAAATGGTGCTGGAAAATCATGACATCTATACATGACAAAGAATGAAGTTGGACCCCTACATCACACCATATATAAAAATCAACTCAAAATAGGTTAAAAACCTAAATATTAGTGCTGAAACTATAAAACTCATAGAAGAGAACACAGGAGTAAATCTTCATGATGTTGGATTTGGCAGTGGATTCTTAGTATGACACTAAAATCACAAACAACAAAGGAAATACTAGATAAATTGAACTACATCAAAATTAAAATCTTTGTGCATCAAAAGACACTATCAAGAAAGTGGAAAGACAACCCACAGAATAGGAGTAAATGTTTGCAAATCGTACATCTGATAAGGGCCTAGTATCCAGAATATATAAAGTATTCTCACAACTCAACAACAAAAAGACAAACAATCCAATTAGAAAATGGGCAACAGTTTGGCATTTCCTCAGTAAGTTAAGTATAAGATTACCAATAATACCCAGCAATTCCATTCCTAGGTACATATCTCAAAGAATTGTAAACCGGTACTCAAATGATTGTATGTACACATAAGTTCATAGCAGCACTGTACACTGAAGCCACAAGATAGAAACAACTGAAATATCCATCAATATATGAATGGATAAAAACAATGTGGTATAAACAAAATGTAGTATATTCAAACAATTGAATACTATTCAGTCATAAAAAGAAATGATATACTGATACATGCTACATATGTATCAGTATATATGTATTTCATGATACATATGTACCATGAAAACATTGTTAATTGGAAGAAGAGAGAAGAGACCAAATATTATATTATTCCATTTATATGAAATAATCAGAATAGGTAAATTCATAGAGGCAGTAAGAAGATTAGTAGGTACCAGGGGTTGAGGGAAGGGAAAATGGGAAGTCACTACTTATTCAATATGGGTCTCTTTGTGGATGATGAAAATGTCTTGTAACTAGAGAAAGGTGATACCTGAACAACATTGCGAAGCTACTAAATGTCATTAAATTGTTCACTTTATGTTATGTGAATTTCGCCTTAATTTTTAAAAAGTGAAGGATATATAAGGGCTGTTTCCATTATGGCCCCTAATAAGGCTAGGCTTCCAATTTCCACGTATTTATACATGATTTATTCCTATCCCTCCTCTTCTATGCCTTTACAAACCCTACCTGTCCTTTTTGGCTTAGCTAAAATCTCTCTCTTCTTTCCTTAAATCTTAATTGAAGACATGATTAGCCTACTTGGCATATTGATCTAGATTGTCTTTTATTAATATAATTATTTCCCATGGTCATATCTTCCCAATAGATTGTAAATTCCTTAAGGGCAAGGAAATACCATATCCTTTTAAAGCCCAAGGCACTCAAACCTGAACTTTGAGCAAAAGGACATTTAAATGTTTACTGAGTAATTATTCCTTCAGTGTAGCAATCATGACTTCCCCTTTTATGTCTCATTCAGTTTGCAAGGCAGTGCAGGCATTAATAGATCATTAATAGAAGTGAAAAATTAAATCCATGTAATGGTAGTTGTATTAACAATGATTAGTATTTGCGTGAATACAGACATTTCTAATTTTCTCTAAAGTTATGGTCTTGTCTTCTTTAGACTTTGTCTCCTTGCAATCAAGAACACTTCTAAGCCTCTCTGACTACCTACTGCAAGTTCTTGGGAATGTTACCTGAGCATGCTGTGGCTCAATTTCCACATCTGTATTATGGGGTTAATGATAGGATCTACCTCAGACTTCTGAGATAAAATGTTTAATGGGTACAAAATCCCTGGCACATAAAAATCTCATATATGAGATATTTATCATTGTTGTAGTGATTATTATTAACTATGTAAACAACTTTGTAGGTACTCAGTAAATAAGTGTTGATAACTGAGCTTGATGTAGTAATTAGATAAAAGAATTTAGCTGTCTCTTAGTCTGTGGCTAATGCCTCTATGTTTCCAGAGCTGAGGGACAAAGAGGAACTGGTCAAAGAACATAGAAGCTATAATCATTAAAATGAGGAGTAACTGGAAAATTACAGAGACTCAAAAGCCAAAGGAAGAGATTTTTTTGGGGGGGAAAGAGGTATGAAAATTCTTGCATAGACATTCGAGAATCATTATATCCTTGCAGGTAAGGACGTGGGGTTTGTTCAGAGTCTGAACCGTTTAAACTCTGGCTTTCTGCTAATTAATTGTATGATCTTGGAAAACGTACTGATTCTTTTTGAGCAGCTTCAGTTTGCTTCTCAAAAAATTGGTATAATAATACCTTCCTTGCAGGATTGTTGAATTGATTCAGTAAGATCACATATGCAGTAGAGAATAATACGGGTCCCATAGATGGGACTGTTAGCTTTCCTGTTGTCATTAAAAACTAAGAATAGTCTATAGCAGGGGTTCTTAACCATTTTTGTTCCACGGACCCCTCTGCCAGTCAGGCGAAAACCACAGACCCCTTAATAAGTCCACACTATACTGTATATTATTTAATAAATATATCATATCCACACCAACATGTCCCCACAAGAATATTTTTTTTTGAATTTCAATTCCAGCTCACAAACCCCTTGTTTAGAACCCCTGGTCTATACCGAATTTGGCATTTAGGTCATTGGTGATGATGAAGAGGGTAATGTCAATAATACTAAGTTTCAGTTATAGACTGAGTCCTAGTAAGTATTGAAAAATGAAGGTGGTATTAAGGAAGTCAACATTTCATCACAGAAAAAATATAACCAAGGGGAGTGGACGTAACTCAAGTGGTTGAGTGCCTGCTTCCCATGTATGAGGTCCCGGGTTCGATCCCCAGTACCTCCTAAAAACAAACAAACAAACAACTGAAAAAAACAACTCTCATAGGGGAGCGGATGTAGCTCAGTGATTGAGCGCCTGCTTCCCATGTACGAGGTCCTGGGTTAAATCCCCAGTACCTCCTAAAAATAATAAATAAATAAATAAATCCAAGAACCTCAGGGAAATATCCCAAATTACAAACACTCAGCATTCTCTCCTTCTTTGACTTACATGTAGCTACTTTCATATAACATTTATTAGACATTGCTTTGTACTGAGAAAATTAATATTTTATTTCCAATATTTACATAACACGGAAGAAAATATTCAGGTATAAGTATTTTCAGTCCCTCCCTAACCCTCTGTGAAAGGGACAAGCTGTTTTTGCTGCTCAGCTATTCCTGTTGGATTAATTGGGGTAAAGGATGAAAATGCATAACTGAAGATCCTCAGAGGTGAAAAAGTCTTAATCAATTATTCTGGAGGAGGCAGAAGAGCAAGTCAGTCTGGGGCTTACAGGAAGGCAGATGAGACAGATGCAGCTATGAGTAGCTGCTATGATAAGTGCGACTTCAAGGAGGTCAAGAGAATTTTTAAGTCTATTATATTTACCAACTGCATGACAACATATTGTCATTTTTTAAATTCTAACATTTCATACCAAGTGAAAAGTCTTTTCTTGACCTCTTGGAGGATCCAATCCAACCACACACTTTAATAGCTTACTGTGTATGTTTCTAGACATTTTCCTATGTATTTAGTAAATGAATATATAGTAGTATTTAGTGGATATTATATAAATATTATTATTCCATATATAATTCTGTAGTGGTATAAACTTTTTCACTCAAGAATAGATCTTTTTGATAGTGATTTTCTCTATCAGTACATGAAAACCTTTGGCATTCTTTTTAATTGCTGTGTTCTGTATTAATGTATAAATCAAATGCATTCCCAATCAAAACTTCAACAACGGTTTTTGATGGAACTTGACAAGCTGCCTGAAGAATGTATCCAGAAAAAATAGTCTACAAGACAGTCTAAGTGAATCTGAGGAAAGATGGAATATACAGATGAACTTGCCTTATTAAATATGAAAGTATCCTCTAAAAATATAGAAATTGATACCAAGTGGTGTTTTTCCAAGAACAAATAGATCGAAAAACAGAATAGGGGTCCATAAAAGATAATCGAATTAATTGGACATTTGCATACAACTAGGGAGCACTTCAAAACAGTGGGAAAAGTGGGTGTTGGGGCAATTAGCTACCCATCTGGAAAAGAACAAATTCCCTGTGTCGTAGTCTTGCAGGTTCTCCTCGTCACTTCAGGCCCAGGCCTATATAAAATATGGAGAAGAGGAGACATATAAGGTAGTTCTCTTCATGTGACACAATTCTGAACAATGAGATGCGGGGAAAGTTTGCTGGAGATTTCAAAAGGATTTCAGCTCTTATTCCAACCTTTCTGCTAGATATGGGTTTGTGAAGATTTGACGTTTGGGGCTGGTGTAACCATCTTCTGCCCATGAGCACGAGGCCAGGAGAATGACAAAGATGCAAGTCCAGCACATTCACAGCTTTGAGCTGCTGCTCTAACCCTGCAACTATTCCCCTACAGACTTCCAATTTTGTGAGATAAACAAATGACTTTGTTATATCAGCCTCTATTAGTCAAATTGCCTGTTACTTGCACAGAAAGAATTCCTCATATATAAAAATATTTATCAGATTAAAACTATTTCTTCAAGCCTGATGTAGGTTAAGGTACTTCTTTTTCATTAATGTTTTTGGTGGGTTTTTTTGGCCCCAATGAGATTAGTGTATGGTTTTTCTCCCTGTGACATAGGAATATAGTGAATTACATGAACAGATTTGTTTTAGTTATTTAATTCATAGAAAAACTTTGGTTGTTAAATATTGCCCTTTTGGATTTCATTGTCTAATATTTAATATGAAATTTTTGTTTTCATGTTTATAAATAAGAATGTCTTATTTTCTTTTCTACTTTTGTTATCCAGAATGTATCAGCCTCATGAAATGAATTGGTTAGCTTTTCACGTTCCTTAAACAGGAAATAAATGTGTTACTGAAGTTTTATGGTACAATTTTCCATTTTGCTATCTCTCCAAGAGACTTGAGTGAAAATCTGTATTGCTCTGTAAAGACTTTTTCACTTTTTTTTTTTTTAACATATCTGAGGCGGGGTTGAACCCAGGCTCTCGTATGTGCAAAGAAGCGCTCAACCGCTTAACCATGCTGGCTCACCTGAGTTAATTTTTTTGTTTGTTTGCTTTTTGTTTGTTTTTTTGTTTTTTAGAAGGCACCGAGAACCGAACCCAGGATCTCCCATGTGGGAAGTAGGCACTCAACTGCTTGAGCCACATCTGCTCCCCTGTAAAGACTTATATGATTATTTATATTTCTTTTGGATAAAATACCATGGTGGAAGTCTAAGAAGAAGCAAGAAGACCTGCATATATTACAGCTACACTGATCTAAAACCATATTTTAACATTCTTTACAATAGAAATTGTATTCTATTTTGAATTTATTTTTCCTTCTTCAAATTGTTTTTCAATGTGGTTATGGTAATAGCAGGTGCTCAAAGTCTTACCAAGAAATCTTTTTAAATGAACTCTCAGCAATCAGTGCTGAGGCAACCCTTGGTATTTGCCAGTGAAAAGCTCTCCAAAGCACATGTTTATTTAATAAGCAGAGCTTGACTTCTGCCATGGGCTAGGCACCGTGCTAATGACTGGGATAAAATTTCAGACTCAAAAATTCTAACACATCATCAATTACAGACAGTGTGATATGGGTTCTAACAGAAGTGCTGTTTTTGCAAAGAGCCATAGCGCAAAGAGCAGGGGCTAAAATGGAGACACAGTCCTATAATCAGCATTTTAGGACGATGGAAGGATGAGAAAGACATTTCAAGAACTGGACAATGGAAGAAGGGACAGAGGTGTGCAGGCCATCTGGAAGCAGGAGTTAAATCAAAGGTCAGCAAAACTGGGCATTTTATAAAAATAAGAATTAGTAAAAATAAGAGTGGGAAAGACATCAAGTTTCCCTCCCTGCAAGGGCCTAGAAAGGAGAGAAGGAAACATATGCCTGGACAGCTCCTGGCAGAACTCAGGTGCCAGGACTGTACTGCTGCATTTGTAACACAGGAAAGGGAGAAACACCTCTTGCCCAATTTCCTGTAAATTAAGATAATCATAGTACTACCTCATAGAACTGTGGTGAGGATTATTTACTTCGTCTATAACGTGCTCAGAACAACACCTGACACTTAGTAAGTGCTCCTTACATGTCAGCTCTTCCATGTCAATAGCATTAGAAGGTTATTCTCTCAAGTTCTAGGTCTGTGGGCAGGAGGATGAGGCCATTCCAAGAGAACCAGAATCTGCCAGCAGACTCCTCATGTCAGCCTGACCGCAGCACAAAGAGAAGCTCAAGCAGCCTTTCACGGGATGGCTGCACCCAGCATGTGGCCACTGACGCCCCTGGCTCTGGCCTGAACCCTCCTCCTCTGCACACACACCCGTGTCCACAGGCACGCGACTTCCCTCACTAGTTCCTTGGTCCTCGCTCGAGTACAAAGAGCAAAAGGTGTTCCCCAGAATGCCACAGGCCTCTTCCTGCCGCCGGAAGAATCCTCTGCTCTGTGAAGGTTCTGTGGCCTTGCCTCAGCCACGCAGCAGGCTGAGGGGAATCCCCGCCCATTCTTCAGCTCCAGGAGGGCAGCTCACATTTAGTTTCCTTTTCGCTTGTTGCATCACCCTCATTTTGGCATCTCCCGTTCCAATACAAGAGCCCTGATGATGAAATAAAACTAAATTTAGTTGTAATTTCATACTCTCTACAGGTTTTTGCTTTGGGCTGTTTCGTTTCAAATGACAGCCAGAAACTGCTTCAGAGACAGAAAACAGACAAAAAGACATGCACACGTGTGAGCAGAGGGAAGGGAACTGAAGCTCAATGAGCAGCTGCTGTAAATGTGTTACCTCATTTAATTATCTTCTCAACCCTGGTCCTGGCTCAATCTTTCCCTCAGTGTGATTGTGAGAATTAAAGAAGCCTGGCTCAGAGAACTGCCTGTAGCCTGAAGGGAAAAGTAAATGCAGGCTTGGTTAGACTGGCATCTGCATCCAAGAGGGCCACTTTGGAGTTTCCAGCAGCAGGAGTCCTGGCAGCAAACAGTGG
>JAQZBX010038435.1:0-23409 GCA_029593785.1 Cabassous unicinctus | reverse complement strand
GTTTTGCAAACCCTTTTTCCAGCAAGGCAGAAGTAGCTTGGGCGCCCAAGAACATGTTAGCCACTAGATGGCGCTCTGTGCTCATACTGAAGTGGACAAAATTGCAACACAATCAGAACTTGGATTGCTTCCAGGACTGCCTTATCCAGTAGGCACTGTAGCCCCAGTGCCTAAGGCCTATGATGATCTGATTTTAAAGTCAGCAGGAAAAATGAAGATAATGCACCTGGATTATATTTGTCCTTATACCAATACAGTGGCAAATTATACTTTTAAAATATTTTTTATGATTCTCCATACAGGTGCTCACAGAAGAACGGTGTCTAGGACTCACAAAAGTCTTAATGCACTCCTGATTGTTCCTTTGAATCAGATTCAGAGTGCAGATCAAAAATGCCAATGAAAATTTAATGTTGGTTTCCCAATGTCTTCTCATGGAAATCTTTCAAGATGCATGCATTCCTTTAACTGGACAAGTCCATTCTGAGTCACACGTCCTCTTGCTTTTACCTCTTATGTATCTCTCCAGTCTGCCACCTTCTCTATACAATACAGATATACATACTGCTGTCACCTTAGTCCACACCACTGTCACCTTTCTTTTGGACTTTTACAACCCTCCTAATGGGTCTCTGTGTTTGCAGCCCCTTCTCCTATATGCAGCCAGAATGATCTTCCAAAAATCAAATCTGATCATGTCAGGTTTTTCGCTTTACAACCTTCTGTGACTCCCCCCACTACCCAGAGTGGTGGTCTCTAAAGCGAATGTGTGTACTCCAGGAAGCAGGTAGAGTCACTGGAGTATAGAAAGAAAACATTTGAACTTCTATTTTTATTTACTATTTATTTGATACTGTAACATCAAATTTTGTTTAAAAAATTCTATTTTTATATGCTTTATACAATACATGTACATTATTTATATGTAAATATATGTGTATTTGGAGGGGAATGAGTTGTCAACTTTTTTCTCCAAAGGTATGTATCATTGAAAGTGTTTGGAGACCTAAAAATTTATGCCCAAGTTCTTTGGAATTATTCAGAAGGCCATTTTGATATTAGTCAAACCACTTTAGGGATATTATGTCCTTCATGCTAGCTGCACAGAAAGCCATAAACTCGAAGCCTTTAAACCTTCATGCATTTACAAATGCTTCCCGCATAGGATACACTCCCTAATCATCACCTGATAAACCCCAGCTCCTCCTTTAACACCTAACCCCCGGGGGCTCCTGCTCCCTGCAGCCTCTGGCTCTTCTCCACCGTCCTACTCAAGAACGTCCTAATCTCCTGAGTGCTACCTTAGCAGTACTGTATTCATTTGTTTACATCTTTTCTTTTTCCTTCACCACATTGTGAGGGGTGTGTGTGTGTGTGTGTGTTGTGCACGTGCATACTGGAGTTACACCTATAGACACACGATACATCTTTCTGTGTCTTTAAGTACCTCCTCGATGCTGGACATTGTACTGGGTCCTGTATAGGCATTTCAGTTCATCCTCGCACTCAGGGTGACCATGTGTGCTGGTTTGCCTGGGACTTTCCTGGGTTTAGCTCTGGAAGTCCTAATCTCAGGAAACTGCTCTGTCCCAGGCAAACCGGGAAGGATGGCAAACCTACACAATGACCCCATGGAGTAGATATGATGGCCCCGTTATATAGATGAGAAAACTAAGGTAAAAACATAGCTAAGTTCACAAAGCTAATTGGTGGTGGGGCCTGGCTGGGTCTCTCAGAAAAATCAATACTCTTTCCATCACACTACACTGCTTGTTCGTGGACAGGGACCATGTATTATTTGGCCTTTCATCTCCATGTCTGTCATGATTTCTGTCATCTAATATATATTTGCTGAATAAATGAATGGATGAAGTTACCAATAAAGAATGAAAACAATTATTACATGGTAACATTGTTGAACTAACCAAGGCTTGTCTCTTCCTGTGATTCTGATAATCACAGAATGTTAGAACATTGAACCCAGAGAGGATAAATGATTTACCCGAGGCCACACCCAGAGGAGATGGAGAAGAAGGGACCAGAGCCCAGCATCCTCTACTCCCGGGTCCATTCTTCTGCTGCACTGAACGAAAACCACAGGGCAAAAGAAATGGTGAGAAGATACTGGGCTCCTTTTCAATTTCTAGCTGAGGCTTCTAAGAAGCTCTGAATTGGCAAACCCTAATATTGGGAACTTATTTTCTTAAAAGAAATGAAAAATAACCCTGTCACAAAGAAGTGACCTCCAAGTTGGAAGCTTTGTACAGGAGCATGGAATACAAAAATGCCTCATTTGTCATCCAGAGGGAGCCTTTTTTCTTATCACCCCTCCCCACCCCCACCCCAGCCCATCCCAGCCAACTGGGAACAGTCAAGCTCGGGTCCAAACCAACTGGGCAACTCCAAAATGCCAGGACTGTTTGGAGACAAAGTGGCCAGGCACTGCTGGCCAGAGAAGGGACAATGCCCCAACCCCCTGCCTGGGCTGCTCTGAAATGCCTATTTATCTCCATTTTAATCTAAGTCTCTTGGCTTCCAGGCCCTGTTTGTGCTTTGTCCCCAGCCCTTGTTGACTGATTTGATTCTGAGGGAGGCTCAACTCCAGGCACAGGAAAATGTTAATGCATAATGGAAAACAGGGCGCCTCTGGGGCCAAGGGCTTGCCCTGCATCTCGTGGCTGTCCCCTGGCCTTAGCAGAAAAGCGTGGGCTCCAAACCCCACTCCAGCCAAAGGACAAAGGAGCCCAGGGGCAAACATTGGGACCAATATGAGTGACTAAAGGATGGAAAGCTGTTGACTTTTCCTTCTGGATCTGCCTACAATGCTTTTTCATGGGAAAAAAGGGAGGAGGGAAGGAAACAAAGCTTTGTCTGGTACAATCTTTGTAACCCTCTTTATCACCAGGCAGGCAAGACCACTCCTGGGCACTTCCCTATAATGACTGGAGAAGAAGGGTCGTTCAGCCATTGTTGTGAGGGTCAGGGAAAATCTTAGCCCTCACAGGATCTGAGAACAGCCCAGGGATTAGCCCTGGTAGAATGCTGGGGCTACAGCAGGGAGGTGAAAGTCAGGGAGAGGCAAGAGCACTCATCAGCCCTAATCAGCAAGAGCGTAGCCTCTGCACATGGCTTAACTAAGGTCTCCCACCATCTCCTCTGAACTGTGGATGGTGTTAGGGAGCCACATGGAAAAATGTGTTACGGGTGGTCCTAGGACCCCTGGACTGACTGTGCTGGATCAGACCTCAGGCATGGCTTACCTGGGTCCTGCTCTGGGGATGTGAACTTGGATTTGCCTTAACTCAACAATAAGTGCCCAGGAATGTGAGGGGATTGCTGCCAGTTACTTGGCCAGGCAGACACCCAAACACTGGGCAGCGCCAGAAGGGACCTCCGTTGCCTCACCACCAGCTCCATAAGAAACCCCCTCTAATCAGGCAGGGTCACCAATGTCTCCACCTCCCCATCTTCACCAGGATGTGAAACCCGCAGAGCTCCCCTCACCAAATCTCCATGTGGCAGTAGCATCACTGCCTAGCAGACCGTGTCCTTTACCTGGTCTACGTTATCACAGCTCTTCCAATAACCATGCGTGCACCTACCACATGCCTGGCTTTGTGATGAACACTGACAAATCAACAGTAAAAAAGACAGCCTGCTCCCTCAGGGGACATCTAGGGTAGTGGAGTGGGGCGGGGATGGGGACCAGGTCACAGGCTGCTCCTTTATTGCCTGGGGGTTAAAACCTGGTCCAAGGGGAGCACATAATGGAGGGGAACCCAGCCCATGCCAGAGGGACTAGAGAATGTTTTCTGGAGGTGCTGAGAGCTGGGGAAGTAGGAAGAGTTACTTAAGGAAGTAACTTAAGTAAGAGTTTAGAGTTACTTAAGTGGAGGCGACCCATGCAGGAGAAGCCCCCATGCACCAGACGGAAAGCTCCAAGAGGATGGAAACAGGAGTCTCATTCATGGTTGTTAGCAGGTTTCACACAGCGCCACCTAGTGCATTGTTGAGGGAATGCATCCAGAGGCCAGGCAGTGAGAGTGCCTGTGCTGGAGAGGAGCATGGAAGTCTTCCCGGGCGTGGGGTCGGGGCAGGGAGCAGTACCAAGAAGTAAGGCTGGAGAAGGAAGCAGGAGTCAGATTTGAAAGTACGTGGTACGCCATGTTTGGGGATTTTCACTTTATCCTGAGGGCCAGTGCGTGAGTGTGTATATGCGTGTGTGAGAGTGTACGGTGAGCATGTGTGTGCTGCCACTGAAGACTTACCTGGACCATCCAGCTCTGGCCCTTCATCCTCTCTATCCCCTTAGAAGACTACAGATTACAATGCATGACCTTATGTACTAGCCTCGGCAATTCTTTGTTCAGCTCCGTTCTACAGCTTTGCTTTATATATATATTTTTAAATGCTCTGCCTTATACTGTAAAAACAGAGAACAATTATCCACTTGGCCATGCCCCAGTAAAGCAGGGCAGCAAAGCCATTGCCTCACCATTCTGACACAGGCTTCTAACAGTGCTCCATTGTGTCATTTGGTTTAACTAGGTCCCTCAAGATCCCACATGTCTGAGACTTAAAACTGAACAGGATCACTACATGGCCACCAGATGTCACCAAAGTCTCAAGTTTGGTCATGATGGAAGCAAAGGCTTCATTCATTCAACAAATATTAATAATTAAGCATTAAATATGCTCTGAGTGCTGTGCTGAGCCCTTTGTAGATCAAAAATCCTTTCTTGCAGGATTGTTCTGAGGATAAAAAAAGGTAACATATTAAAGTAATGGGTTGTCTTAAAAGTTCTTTCCAGGAAAGGTAAGTCTATCTCTAGTTTTGCAATGTAAACTTTGAGGGCTGATTTTGATGGCTTATGACTTAATATGAATTATTAATTCATTTTCCTGCTTTTCTTCCAGGAAGGAAAGCCAGAATGAGAAGGCAGCCTCTGAACTAATCTGTTAAGTCAAATTGAACAGATTCAATTTGTTGTTAGAGGAAGAGTTTCAAGAAACTCAGCTGGTGGCCCCACAAGATGACTTGCTGCCCAAGGGGTGGTGTATGTTTGGTGGAAATTGGAAGGGTTCCATGATCCAAAGTTGCTTCATATGGCCTTGCTGGCAATGCTTGGAGCATGGACCTAGAGTTTTGAAGTATTGCTATTTAGCTTTAGTCAACCAAAAGTATGTACGCATCCTACACAATGCAGCTCATAGAGTACTTGGACTCTGGTGAAAATCCAAGAAATGGGTGGGGTTGAAGTTCCTTCCACTGTATCCAACATATAAGCCAAACCTGGTACAAATGAACTACATTTGGTTCCAATCCAGGTCTAATGGGCATCTCAAACATAATGCATCCCAAACTGCACTCTTGATGTTCTTCTCCAAGCCTTCTAGCCCCAAGGTTTTTTTTTCATCCCAGTTAGTTGCAACTCCGTCATTCTAGTTGCTCAAGACAAAACCCTTGGAGTCAAACTTTGATCCTCTCTTTCCCATATCCTATTCATCAGCAAATGCTAACAGAACTACCTTCAAACTATATCCAGAATTATTCTACACCTTGCCACTCCACCTCCACCACCAGGCTAAACGCACCATTGTATCTTGCTTGGATTATTATAAGAACTTCCTAATTGATTTCCTTGCCTGTCTTTGGTCTTTTACAACTCTGCAGTCTGAGTGATCCCATTCAACACATGTCAAATCACGTCATTTTCTGCTTAGAACCTTCCACTGATTTGTCACATGACTTAGAGTAAACATCAAGGCTCTCAGTGGTTCAGCTCCTTCCTAGGTCGGGCCTCCTACTCTTCTCCCTCTTGCTCCCTGGGCTGCAGCCACACCAACCTTCTGGTTGGTCCTTAAAACTCCAGGCACACCCTCAGGATCTTTGCAATTTTCCCTCTGCCTGGAATGCTTTGCCCCAGCGATCTCCATGGCTGGCTCCTTCACTGCCCCCAGTTCTTCTCAGTAAGGCCATCCCTGCTCACCCCATCTAAAATTCCACCCATCCTTCCTGACATCACCTCACAGCTCTAACAGTTTTTCTCTTTAGAACCTGTCACCACCTAATACATTACATATTTTACTTACTGATCTTGTTTACTGTCTATCCCTTAAAAGGAACAGAGCTCTGTGAAGGAAGGGATCTCTGTTGTGTTTATAGCTCCTTCTGCAGGAACTAGAATGTTTCCTGGCACCTGGTGTACAAAGGACTCTCACATACAGTGTCCAGTTTGCTCTCACAACTGCCGGGTGCCAAAGATGAAACTATTATTTTTGTTTTACAATTGGGGAACTAAAGAAAAGAGAAGTTAATAATTTACTGAGTGCTTATTCTATACCAGGCATTGTGTTTAAGTGCTTTACATGCATCACCCCATTTTATTTCTCACAACAACCCTGGAGGTAAAGAGCATTTTAACCCCGCTTTTAGGAGGTAAACAGCAGCTAAGGGCAAGTTCCCCCAGTTCCCCCAGCTGTGACTGAGCCTGGCTGGAAACTGGCCACGTGCCCCACAGGCTACAGTAGTACCCTCACCCTGCCCCTAACAGCCCTGGCCGCGGGAGGCCAGACAGTGCCCAGAGGAACATGCTGCGCGAAGTCGGATAGGGGTGCTCTCTATGATGGGGCTGTACAGGGGTGGGCTTTAGTGGCAGATCAGGAAGGTGGTCTGAGACACAAAGAAGAGGCTGGTCAGACCCATGGAGCCTGGGAGATAAGGCAGGGTGAGGAGGAAGGCGGGAGGTGGGATAAAGTGACGGCAGAGCCCCTACCTTTTGCAAGGCAGTAGTGGGTTTGGTCCTCAGAAGCAGGACTTGCACACTGGTTCCAGGGGCCTTATTTATCTCTCTATTGCAGGCATTCATTCGTCCCTGGTAGGACTGTGGAGTCAGCCTCTGGGCACTGGACAGGGAAGGGGCAAAGTGTTCCCTTCCGGCCTCCTCCTACTACTTTTTCCCTTCCAACTTCTGAGGCCTATTCCAGGTCAACTGAATACAAAGGAGCATGAAAAGCTCTTATTTCCTCTATCAGACTAGTTGCTTCTGAGAAAGAGAGAGACAGAGAGACAGAGGAAGATAGCCTAATTGGCTCTTGCAGTCACAGATTTCCACTAGCTTTCTTAACAGCCAGGGCTGGAAAGGTCTGAAAGTTCTTCTGGCACAGCCCTCTCTGATGCCTGAATTGCCCATGAAACCAGCTAGTTGGTTTTAGGTGTGTTTGCACTTCTCTGATAGGGAAGAACTCGTTATCCTTAAGGCAGTTCTGTGGCCTGGGCTCCTCTGTTAGAGCCCCCCCCCTCACCTCCCTATATAAACACTCATATCAATATGGCCTTAAAAGATTTCATATCTTGAATGTAGCAAATAAGCCTCAATACACTTGTTTGTTTAGCAAATGTTTGGTGCATGTTATTTTGAACAAGCGTTTTTTAATTGGTAGAGATCAACTGATCGCTACATGAAAAATATCAGTTTAAAGGGAGTACCTAATTATTAGTCTCCTGGGGGCATCTGCCCAATCTGTTTGGCCCTGGACAGGTGAGTAGAGGCCAAAATGTGAAGACTTTGTGTTTTAGTTTGCCAGAAATGGGATGGCTTTTATAATGGGGATTTATTAGGTTGCAAGCTTACAGTTCTGAGGCCACGAAAATGTCTGAACCAAGGTATCATTAGGAGATGCCATCTCATTGAAGACCAGCACATGGCAGCACCTCCCTTCTCCTCCAGGTCTGTTGCTTCAGCTGCTGGCTTCTTCTTTCCCGAGTTCCATTGACTGCAGCTTCTTGCCCTAGTGGCATTCTCTCTGCTCCTGTGGCTTTCTCTGTCCCTGCAGTCTTGTTTTCTGTCTATTCATCCCATTTATAAAGGTCTCCAGTAAAGGGATTATGAGCCACCCTGGGCTATTCCTTACCAGAGTAATCTCATCAAAGGGTCCCACCTATAATAGGTTCACACCCACAGGAATGGATTAGTATAAGAATATAATTTTCTGGGGTCAACAAAAGACTCAAACTACCATACCTTGTAAGCAACTGAGAGGTGGTCCCATAGCCTAGGAGGAGCTACCAAAGGATTTTGAGCTGGAGGGAAACATGACCAGATTTGTGTTTTATGAAAAATAAATTGACAAAAATGTGGAGATTACACTGGGGCAATTCAGACTAGAGGGAGAGAGACTAGATAGGTTACTGTAATGAATCAAGCAAGTACCAAGGGACCAAACTCAGGCAGGGGGTTGGGCAGGAAGAAGGGGCAGCTATTGGACAGCTTGATGGCCAAGGTATGTTGGAGGTGAGGAGTCAAGATGGTTTCCATGTTCAGACTTGGCCGGGTGGTGGAATCACTCACCATAGGAGGCTCTCCTGGAGAAAGGGCCTGAAGAGTAATGAAACCCCAGGGAACCACTGTCCCTACTGTGCTTGGGTCAGATCCTGCCATTGTCTCAATTCTCCCATGTGGGCTGGTTGCTTTTGAGACTTCAATCTCTCTGCTTCCTTTTTTATCAAGACTCCATGAACAAGGTGACAGCTACAGGGATTTTCTCCCAAGGTGATGACTTTCACTCAAGCTCCAACAAGAAATTACAGACTCTAACCACACACAGACAACTTGGGCACATCTGTGAGCAGGAAAGGGGCACTCTGGTTTGCAGTATCCGATACTTGTTCCTCCATGCCCCTGGTATCTCCGGGCAAGCAGGTCTCCAAGGCTGTGACTGCCTTAAAGGGTCTTCCTGGGAGAAGAAAAGTCCAATCAGAAGTGAGTGCCCTGGGCTTTTTCACCCTCCTCACCTCTGTGTTGAACACCTGGAGTGTTAGAAATACAGACATATTGGGGGAAATCTTGTTCTTCTCTTCCTGGAGAAAATTGCAAGACACGTTGAGATCTTCCACATGGGGTGGGTAAAAACGTGGGGAAGTAAATGGTGGCATGGTGTAGTCAGGCAGGAGGGAGGGATTGGAACAGTCCCACCCTCCCCCTGCCCTGGCTCACCTTGGTATATAAGTGCCCTCATCTCCAGACCAGGGTGAGGGCGATAGACTCAGGAGGTGGCTGCAGGGGCTGGCTGCAGACCTAGAGAGGGGATGGCTGTGGCAAGAAGAAATGTGACCCTGTGGCAGAAATGCCCTTCCCAATAACCCTGGGGAACCCTAATCCAGCCCTTGGAAGACCCCCTGACCCTCACCCAGGTCTCAGGGAAGCCATCTGTAATTAGGAGCTACAGTAGGGCCAAGGAGCAGGCCTGGTTCCTCCTTAGCAGATACCGAGTCACTGAAAGAGAAAATGGGGAAAGGCGACTTAACCCAGCTCCAAGTGTGTGGCTGGAGCAGGGCTTTCAGCTTGGGATCCCCAGGAGCTACGTGAACGCAAGGGCCAGGCAGTACCACTGTCCTGGGACTACAGGTGTCTGCACAGTATGTCTGTCCTCATTTGGTGTACCTTTCTTGTGCTTGGAAAGGGAACAGCTGCTTCTCTGTCTAGATGAGAGAAATCAGCAGCAGGTATATTTTACTAAAGAACATTAGCAAATCTAAACCCTTAGGAATCTCATTTGTTTAAAGTAGTGAATGGAAAGTAAATACACCAGTTGCTGCATTGGGGACCCAGAAGACCTCGGACAAAGAATTGGACCTGATTTGTAGCTCCCATTCCCTGAAACAGGACTCTGTAGCTAGTGTGCCAGGCCACAATCAGGCAGTAGCATCTCAAGGTCTGCTAAGTTGAACAAGAATCGGTCTCAGAGTTTAAAAGAGCCTCACGTTAAGCCACAGTTCATCTTCCCAGTACCAGCAATCACAATCCTAATGGAAGGAAATCCTGAAGTATCCTTAGCAAGGGGAATTCCCCTATCCTCTCCTCTCTCCTTCCAAAGCTGGAGCCTAGGGCTTGCCGTGCTCCCTTCATCTCTTGCATTGCTACAGATTCTAGGAAGACCTTGTATATCAGCCCCCAGGAATGAAGTAATTATGGGACCAGGAACAAAGGTAAAGCTCAGTGTCTTCCTCTCTCACCCTGCTCCCCCCGCCCCCCACCCCCTGTCTTAAGGCAATTTTCCCTGTGGCCCTCACTGCCCAATTCCTCTCACTTCACAGAAGTGCCGCTTCCTGAAAATCATGTATAGTCTTATCATTTCCCACATAAAGACAAGCCCTTGTATAGATGTGTAGTAACAGATGGTCTTATCCATTATTCCCTCATACTCTGTGCCAAGTACTGTGGAAAATCAAGGCTACTCCACGTGAAATGAGCAAAAGGACAGTTTATCAAGAGTTCTGGGAGACTGTGTTAGTCAGTGCCAGCTAAATTATGCTAGGGTAACGACCTGCAAATCTCAGTGGATTGTAAAGGCAGTATTTTATTTCTCACTCAACTTACAGGTCCTTCACAAGCTGGAGTTCGGCATCATGCTGCCTTTACTTCAGGCTGCTGGAGACCCTTTACCTGGAAGCCTGCAGGTCTCACGGCAGAGGGGACATGGCACCGATGGGCTGCATCGTAAAGCTGCTTAGAAGTGGCATAGGTCATTTCTTCCTGTTTTTCATTGGACAGACTGAGACACTTGGCCACTCCTGAGTTCTAAGTGGTGAGATCTATAATCCTCCTGAAATGGCAAATGGGCAAGCCTGACACCAATGGGCAGGATGTACAGTCCTCTTCTAGAAGGGGGGCAGGGAACATCTTGAACAATAATGCAATCAACCCTAGTGTATATATATGGCTTGTCTCCCCAATTTCCTAGGGTATCGTCACCGCTCATCCCCCTCCATTACATCCAAACCTTTCTGTGTCTGGGCCTCTATTCCAGGAAAGCGCATCACCACCAGGGCTTGAAGTGTCTCTCAGTGTGTGAGCTGATAAGGAAGGGAAAGTTCCTGAGCCTACTAGAGTGAGGGTAGGCAGTGACAGTCACTACTGTATTCCCCAAATCCCAGAACATGAGAATACTATGTGATTTGCAACAAAATGCATTTAGGGTTTACAATAAATCAATGGCACAATAAGTGGTTTAGACTTCTGGGGGTGCTTAGGGTGTAACTTTTTCATTGACTTTTTGAATTTTAAAAATGTAGTGCCCTATGCTACCAGGACAAAGACTATTTAACACACACACATCCTGGAAAAAGCAAGAAGCTGTGAGGCATTACTAGTATCTTTAACATAGTCTTATATTTGGAAAAGCAGTTTTAGAAAACACTTGAAAATACAAGATAACAGTTGCTTATATAAGTTTTAACCTTATATTGCTTGGCCATTTTTACACATAAATTATTGCTTACTAGCTTCGATAAATACACAGCACGGTCATATGTACAGAAGCAGAAAGCATGAAATATGAGAAAGAAAACACTGTTAATGGCAATTCTGGTAATTCAACAAAGGTTTCCTATTTACCAGGTCCTATAATGGTGGAAAACTACAAAGTGTAGTCCCTGAGAAGTTAGGTAGACACCCTGATTGCAGGTTTTCTATCATCTAGTTGTTAATGCAAGCTGACAATGGCACAGCAGTCCTAATTAATGATACGTTAAAAGGCAAGATTCCTTGCTTCAGGTCACTGATTTCATCCCAGTATTTAATAACAGTGTAATACGAATACAATAAATAGGCTATGCAAATAAATATTACTCTGCTAAAAAATGTTTTAATATATACAGCTTTGCTTTATACAGTAGTACATTTTCATCTCACTTTTTGGCAATTTTTTAAAAAAAACTTTTTTCCCCTACCAGTTTTAAGCACAACTTGCCCACTCACTAATAAGCAGGCTGAAATTTTAAGGACACGACTTTGAAGCATTTTAAAGCAACCCCATATTGGACAACTGCAGTGGACATGATCTTCCACATTTTAATGTTTTTCCTAGTTTCTGAGAAGCTTGGATTGGTTATGCCATTTGGGAACAATCAATTTGAGCTCTGAAGTGTATATGATAGCTATGACAAAACCAGGGCCTGGGGACAGGGGCAGTGGTGCAAGCCCACCTCCAGGCATCAAAGCCGCCAGCACACTTTCCCGTGCAATGTTTCTCCCCGACTCAGGGGCATGTCTGCATTAGTGCAACCTTTTCACCCTACCAACCTCAGGGTCTGGGTTTTTGCCTTATCTGCATGCTTCTAAATTCAAAGTGCTCCATCATACCTACTTGTGGGGAGGAGTCCAGGAAAATGAGTTTATTCTGAACATAATTAATGATACTAGGATCAAGTGAATGCAGGTCATAATATTCATCACTACAACTATTTGGCAATTATACAGATTATAACAAAAAGTGATTTTAAAACCCACATAGCCTTTGGATCATCTGCAAATGTGCATGTAAAAAAAAATCCAAAAAGTTTGCTATTTTGCCTACAGGAACCTGTGCTCTGCTGCCCTGTGCTAACTTCTCAGCAGGGCTAGTTTGCTGGGCTGCTGCTGAATCCAAAGAGCCATGGACTATCCCAGGGTTGTGCTGGAACAAAAAGAGCCCACTGAGGAGTGGCCTGTGCACTACCTGCTGGTGAGTTGGCAGGTTACACACGGATATTTTATGTAATAATAAAACCCTAAGAGAGAGCTGGAAGGGAGCTTAGACATCTTCCAGTCCACCCTTCTAGCCAGATAAAGAACCTATCCTAAAGAGGCCATGGCAGATAACTGGAGATGGAAGGAGGCCTATCTCTGGCAACTGGGAGATGCCTGAGTCCACTGTGGCCTGCTTGGATTTGTCAGGAAGAGCTTTGTGATGAGCTAAATCTGGTCACCCACAATTCTGCCTTGAGTCTTGAATTCTAGGTGTAAGTCTCCTCAAAGCTTCTGAAGCGTCTGAGAGTTCCTACCTGGGAAATCTCTGGAGGCAGTTTTAAATTTCAGGAAGATCTGGGGACACTGACATTCAGAAGGTAGGGATGGAAAAACAAACTGAAACTAGGCAAATGCCCCCTTCCCTGTCTGCTGCCCTGAGAGCCCCACGGCCACGGCCAGAGAAGGTCAACAAGCACCATTTTCTCCCCAGCTTGTCTCTACACAGGAAACCCCCAATACACCACCCCGAATGTGTTTAGTCACAATGTAGGTGTGGCTTCCTCAGGCCCAAGTGCAGATGTTTGATTGGGACCTCGGCAGCAGGTGCTGTGCTGAAACAGTTCTCCACTGCCAGTTAGTCCTCTCGAGGTAATGTTCTGTTTGGAGTGATGTCGGTCTAATTTGAAAATAAATTTAATTGTAAAACTAGAGACAATGTCAAATGGTCTTATATGATTAGACTGGTCAAATCCTATTCCTTAACATAGAGAAAAGTAAAGAACCCCTGGCTGTGCACTCAGCCCATGCTACCCTTGGTAATCGCAAGGGGAGAGCTCCGCGAGGGGCTGGTCACGTGTGAGGGAAGTGTTTTCCCCTGATCCCAACGGGCTTCCCACGGCACAGGATCACACCTCTGAGTGGGCCGACCCTGAATGATTTGTTGTTGCTTTTCTGAAACACCCTGTACAATGGCAGGTTTGACGTTTTACATGCTGGGCCAGACTGAGTCTCTTTGAAAGTCCTAGCAAAAGTTTTCTGCACATGGGTGGTGATACCCCCATGCACAGTGTGGCTCCTCAGCCCAGGGAAGGGCACTGCTGTTGAGGTGTCAGAAAGCATCAAATGCGGGCGTTGATGAGACAGAAAGGAAACAGTCTGGGTGGGCATTCAGGAGATGAAGTGGTGAGATGCTCCCCAAGAGTCACACATGTGGAAGATGATCCAACCTAATGCACGAACGAGGGCCTTTATATTTTAGCAAAGTGACAGGTATCTAGCTGGCAGGGGTGGACTGGTCATTTGAGGGCTGAGGAAAATCCTCTAACCAGACCTTGAGAAAAGCAAGGCTCCTACTTCCTGGAGGAGCTTCAATCTGCAAAACTTGGAATAAAAAACAAAATACAAAAAAACAAAACCAGAAGCTCTTGAGAGTTTGAACAAAAACAAGACAAATTATCGAGAGACTTCCTGCTTTGGTTGGGAAGTAGCCTACAGGACTTCTAAATCAAACATTTGGATATCTTGGGGGCTTTTTTCATTTGCTCAAATAATGCCCTGCTCTTCTCTAGAGAGCGCTAAGTGCTTCCCACACCAGCTTTCAGGAAACCTCTCCATATTAGCCATCATCATTCCACATCGTGGGCAAGGAGCCTGCCTGAGAGCTGCAAAACACCAGGGACATCGTCAGGCACAGGAATGCAGGCCTTTGGGGCTCTCTGTCACCTCGATAAACAGTTACTGTGTGCCTACATGTGTCAGGCACTGTGCTTTTTTTTTTTTTTTTAATTACACTGTAGCCAATAAGAGATCAGAGTCTGCTTACAAATGTAAAGAAAATTCTCAGAATGAAACTATGAGTCAATTTCTTAAAGATGACTACTTTTCCTTATTGGCAAAGCAACTTAGTCTAACCTGCCATACAGTTGCAATTCTGTTGTGCAGATACTATTTTCACCTGCAAGCATATGTCAATAAGTGATTGTGGATGCAAAGAAATGCATGCCTTGACATTTCTCTGGAAACGGAGTGTGGATGCCAGCTCCTGGTTCTCACTCCCTAGACACAACTGGCTTTTGATGATGTCAGTGTTTGTACCATGAGAGACCTCTCATTCTCCCTGGAAATCCTGAGAGGCTATCAACTGTTTTTAGGTTTTCAAAAGAACTATGTTTTGACAGCCTGTAAACAGTAATCTGTTACCAGGCAGAGTAAAACTCCTCACTGTTTCATACACACTCTCACTGCCATGTTTGGCCACCGTGGAACACGATGTGTTCTCTTGTCCTGACACTGGCACAGCTCAAATTGAGAACTGTATTGGCTCAACAATGTTATCATAAGAAACCAGACTTCTCCATTTCAAGAATGCTTCTGACTCTGCCCTCTTGTGCCTAGGGTGGCGTGGGGAGGCCTCTCCCCATCTCTGGTGGCTGACATCACTTCCTGAACACGCTTTGGTTGGCTTTCCTGTGTATGTCTTGTGATATGCTGATAAAACTCAGCAACTTTTCCCTCAGGACAGCAACGTGCTTGGCATGACATTCTGGTAGCTCAAAGTGCTGCAGTTATAGGGGAGGTGAGGCGGCGCGGCTCACACCCGAGGCTCGATCCTGTGGGAGAGCTCAAACAGGGCCTGCTGGCTGTCGATGACATACAGGTGATTAACATAGGCTTTTAACTCTTGGTGCTCTTTTGGAGACATGTCACCTCCTAATTTTTAGAGGGAAAAAAAGAGACAACCTCATGAGAGCAATAATGATGTTTCTAAATACCAGTAGAGCCCCATAATGAGGCTCAGGGTAAAGCTACATTAGCTGCTCACTAGTCAGATTCCCAGAGGACATATCTTTGTCCCAACAGTAGAAATACTTTTTTCAGCTCAAACTAGTTTCTTTGGGTCAGAGCATTAGATTAGTAGAGAGATTTGTTTCACAAACATTTATATAGCATTTATCACTTAACAAACATTTTGTGGTATTTAGAAAGTATGTTGTTATCCCATGCTACAGATGAGGAAACTGAGCATAGTCACACAGCAAGTAAGTAGCAGAGACAGGATTCGAATCCAGGTCATCAGGCTCTTGAGTTCTTGGGCTGAGCTCCCATGCTATGCAGCCTCCCCTAACAACTGCCCCGTCCAAAGGGCCAGCACTGGCTCTTGGGAGATATGTCATTCCGGCATTGTCAGCAATCATTGCTAATGTGGTGAGCACTTGAACACAATAGCTCTTATTTTTTTAGATTTTGCATAATCCTTTAGTGCCATATTTTGGAAATAATAATGTTAAGGGACCAATTGAATCAACAGAGTCTACAGGACAGAACTGAAGGTATGATGAACAGGCAAAGTAGATTCAGAGAGTATGTATACGAGCTAAAGTCTCTCCAGAGGAGGACAAGGCAAGGTGGTTGTCCACTCACAATTCTGGGGCGGTCAAAGAACGGAAGGGCCACAAAAGGCTTTAGTGCACTGTGAACACATCGGTGCCACGCTAGTGACAGCTCTGATGAGGAACCAGAGATAAAGTAGGCTGGACAATGGCGCAAGCCCACTTCCCATCATAAAAAAACAAACAAAAAACAAAACTCTAGGCATGGGGAGACTGGCTGAGTTGTGCTTCAGTCTGACAGCATGTGAGTGACAGTGGCGCCACATCCTTTTGCTTCCATGAAACTAGAGATGGGAAAGGCAGAATGTGAGATGGGGGATTCAGCTGAGCAGGAGGAGAGCACTACCTTTAGGGAGGGGCTGCAGGAGTCTGAGCATTTTAATGCAGTATTTGTTCTCTGGGTGAAACCCTTTTCCCCCTTCCCTATGACAAATGCATTTTATGAGGAAATAATTTAAGACTCGTAAGTCATGGGTGGCTTGTAACTCTTAGGTTTAATGGAAACAAGGCTTCCTGGTTTCAGCAAAGAGATGCACCAGGAGTCAAAGCTTTTACCATTTCATTTGTCTGGAAGTGACCAAAAAGCTATGGTAGTCTAGCTTTTTGAACACTCTCTGGAAGACATTAAGAGACTGCTTTTGGTTTAGCAAATATTGGTTTAGAAAACATTATGTTACAAAGATAAATTTTTTGTTTTAGGAGGCACTGGGGATTGAACCTGGGACCTCATACATGGGAAGCAGGCACTCAAGCACTGAGCTATTCCGGCTCACCTACAAAGATAATTTTGCTGTTAATTTTTAGGCCTTAAATGGATGGCAGAATGAATGGTCCCAACCATGACAACTGACACTTGCAATGGTAATTTATAAAATGGCTTGATAAACATCATCTTATTTTATCCTAGATGTTGATGCTGGTTTACAGTTAATATGCCAATATAAACTATCAAAATGAATCTAGAGAAATAAGCCCGAATTCCAATTTGTAAAGAAGTATAAATATTAGAATTCAAATTGGGCTGATGGTTTTAAAGTTTCTCCTTTGCTTTGTGTCCTATAGACTTACTCTTTGGTGACCGGGAGGTTTAAGGACAGCTGACCAATATGACCTTCCTGTGCACAGTCTCAGCAGCCACCAACCAGAATCCCTTAGAAAGTGATACTGGTATCTTAGAATTAGCTGAGCATCCAGGCAACACTTGGGAAGCAAAGGAGGATGAAGGAAATATATACCCATAGTCACGAACAACGCCGTGCTTGTAAATTTGAGTAACTCTCCACGACCATGTTAATACTGCTATTCCTAGTGTACATGCTTGTGAACTTAGTGGAGAATTATATAAACACATGTCCATGATATTAATTAATGTGCCTATTTCAAAAACTGGGTTCCATATTTATAACCGTCCCTTTCGAGGAGTAACTTTGCAATCCACAAAGAAGTTCAGTTCTTAACTTGCTTTGCTGGGGGACAATATTGCCATTCAAGACCAGCACTGAATAGAAACCAAACTGTTAATAGTGAAGTTCTACTTTGATTTTCTATTTTATATAGTTCTGTACTGTTGAAAAAATTACTATGAGGATGTTTTATTTAAACTAAGTTTTACTGACTGGTCATCTATGATTGATTTATAATTATTGAACTCAACTTTCTATTTTTTTTATTGCTCTTTATAGTTATGGAATCTGCACCAAGCAAAGGAAAGGGCATGGCCAAGGAAGTCAGGCAGACGCGCTTTGAGTCTGGGCTCCTGTAGTTCCTAGGTGAGTGTGTTAATGCTCTGAGCCTCCCTTCTCGCCTCTGTACCCACAGGGTGAATGGCAGTCATTCACTAGGACGGAGGTCAGGGTTCCATTGCCCTGTGAGAGCTCCTTGCACCCAATAAAGTGGACTTCCTTCTTTCCTGCAATGTTCTAACACTGGGGAGCCATAGTGTAAATTATGCCCAAGGAGATTTTAAAAGGAAGAAATATTGCTTGGTGGGGAGCCTATGACCAAAGTGCCCAGAAAAATACAGAGGCAGCTTCAAACTGGAAGTCTGTGTTGGAGAGGAGAAAATATTCTGAAAGGCTGCTATAGGTACCTTTACAAACTACAGTCCTGTTCCAGGAAGGCTGCAAGCAGGTTAGAGACAGGGTCACCCCTGATAACCCCCTCCCCAGTTGTTCTGTGCCAATGGACTAGCAAAGCAAGACTTTCTAGGGTCAGGATGAGGTGGGGAGCTTCTGATCATCTAATATTCCTCTGTACAGTGTATGCTTGTGGCCACGTGAGCACAGAAATCTGCCACACCTTGCCTTCCTCTGCATCCTAAGCATGTGGTGATGAAACAAAAGAAGAATATATTGTATGGGTACAATATGCACACATATATTCATTCATACCATACTTTGAGACCTGTTCAAATTTATCACCACCAAATACTTGTGACATGGCCACAGTCTGTAACAACATGTAGCAAATTTACATTCCACACTTGACTTCAATTACTCACCAAACTGGTTAGTCCTGCAGTGTCTCAGGGTTCGAACAGTGTCTGCAATCATATGCTGAAAGGTAGAGCAGAAAGCACGTCAATACGAGGGTCATTTAGGGAGTTGGTCAAGTAGCAGTGCCTGCTAGGATGGACAGCTGGACAAACACCTTTGGGCGTAAACAGAAGAACTGTGTTTGGAGGGGGATATAACCTAAATTGGTGATACTGAGCTGGGAGTATAAACGAACATTTGGTCCTTGTCTGTAGAAACAGTGGCTCCCAAACCTGACTGCACAGATTCTGACTAAGCCATGGGAAAACGTATTGTAAATAAACCCTATCTGCCTGTCTGAATTGGCTTTTGCTTTTTGCGTTAGGTCATGCCTGGTCTTCTCTCCGTGAAGGCTTTTTGAGATCTCCCACTTGGACTTGGGAAGCTCCGCTGTCCACATCGCCACTGCTCTTCGTTTGGTGTATATTGGTTTCGTGCCGTCGCGATTGCCTTTGAGCCTTTCTCTTCCTCTAGCCTAGGTGCTGCTGGATGCCTTGCGGGCCCCACACCTACCGCACGCTGCACTCATCAACTCCCTAGTGCTTGCTGGAAGGAGGCAGGAATTTCTGAGGCATCAGAACTTCATGTATGGAAGCGGGTGTGGCTCAATGGATAGAGCTCCCGTTTACCATATGGGAGGCCCCGGGTTCGCTTCCTGGGGCCTCCTTGTGAGGGCAGGCCGGCCGGCCGCGCGGGCGCGGTAGGCTGATGCAGCAAGACCTCACAGCAGGAAGCGGGTGTGGCTTAATCGATAGAGTCCCTGTTTACCATGCGGGAGGCCCCGGGTTCGCTTCCCGGGACCTCCTTGTGAGAGCAGGCCGGCCTGCGCGGCGCGGTGGGCTGATGCAGCAGGACCTCGCAGCAAGGGGGAGATAAGCAGACACGGAAGAAACACACAGCGAATGGACACAGTAAAAACACAAGCAGCAAGGTGGGGATAAATAAATAAATAAATAAATCTTTAAAAAAAAAAACAACAAAAAACTTCATGTATCACAAATGGTGACAGGAAAAGAGATATTTATGAAAGACAAACATTTCCCAGAACATCAATCCCTCCATGGAGAGCATTTTCTGGTAGCAATTTGCACACCTCCTTACAGTCTCCAGGGTTCCACTACAATCTTTTTCTTTAAAGTTCTCACTGATCTCCAGGCAAAAGTCTTCTGAAACTTTGGGCTGCTTTTGACAAGCTCCCATCACCTCACACTAGTGTAAATGCAACAGTCCTCTAGCTGTATCTACCATTTTAAGTTTTCCATAATGAAGGAAACAATTTAGGAAGAGACATTCTCCACTATAGTTCCTCCTATACAGTTTCTAGAATAATCTCCAAATACTATTTTCACCATGCTCTAGTCCTCCTGGAGAGTCTACAGTAACTCTCTACCTTGTTTCATATCAGAATCCAAACATCATCTTGCTATTCAAGAATTAGCATCATTCATTATCTGGCCCACCAAACGTCCCCAAGTGGGTCATTTTCACATCCTGCCAGCACACACTGAACATAGAGAGCATAGTCCACATACAGCAAACCCTCAATCCCTCAATGAATTATTGCTGAAACAATAATTTTAATACTAAAAATAATTACATAAAATCCAGCAGAACCACAGAAATATTATTTGAATATGCCCTACCAATTAAATTGTCCATGCAACTCAATGTATTTCTATTCAACAATGGAAAATTAAATAGGATGGTAATTACAGCAGTAGCTCAAGTTGCATTTGTGAACGATATGAGACCTGATTCATGTCTATGAATATATTGCTAAATTTATGTCTCCAAATTTTACCGCTATTCTCAGGATAGTTTTCTTGTTTTAAACCATGGCGTCACACTGATTTCTATCATGTGCCATTTGTATAACTCAGAGCTAATGCAAGGCTCAGTTCTGCGTGTGGCATTGAAACTTGAGTCATCTGTTTCCTGAAGGGGGAGGGAGGAAAATATGGTAAAAGATGGTCTTAACATTGAGAGGTGAAAAGAAGAAAAGAAGAAAACAATGTTTCTGCATTATTTCATTGTGTGTAACTGAAACATTTAGAGATACTGAGCATAGGCACTTAGTATAGGGAACAACAGAAATCTTTTTAGACCCAATGACCACTTCTGAGTCTTCATGTGGTCTGGCAGTATGTGTTGGCCTGTTCCAGTCATTAAGAAAAATACACCAAATTATCCATTTGCTGGCTCAAGCTAATATCTGTAATGAAAAAATGGGCTTCTCACAAGTTAATTCATTTAGTTTCTATTGGTTCATTATTGTGAAAGATGATCATGCTTTAGCTTAAGTGAAACCCTATCCTTTGCTAAGAAACATTCCTTGAAAATACTGACTCTACTAGGAAGGCCAGTTGCTTTCTCTGGCATCTAAGTACAGCACTTGAACAATGTAAAGTTGATTTTTGTCTTTCTGGAAACACTTATCACTTTACCCTGTCTTCTCCATCAAGAAGGGGTCAGCATGAGGCATGCTGTGTCTTAAGAACTATCTGCTCTGAGGACCAGGACCTCACTGACCCCAAGTCTGTTCTCATTAGAAATGACTGTGTTGTGACCCTTTGGTGGCCTTGAGCCTGTGTATGCTAAGGGTCGGCTGTGTGTATGTATAACTGCACCTTCTAGCTGTCTTTTTTAATACAAGTTCTCTTTAGGAAGTGAAAATTTTAAAGTAGAATATAACTTATTTATGCCGTGCTATTTCCTTAAACTTTCTTAAAGAACTAAGGGTACAGACAATTGTGGTCCCTAACAGAAGTACTTTAGGCTTTCTTTGTTTCAGTCTCTATAGTTACTCTGAAGTCTTGGCATGGATGAAAGCGAGATCACAGACTATATTAGCTGGCATTTAAAGGCTTCCGCTGGATTGTTGGAGAAAGGCAGGGAAGGGCTAATCAGAATAAAAGGAGAGAAGGGTGTAGGATCTTTCCACTGCTCTTTCCCATTTGTGCTTTATGAACTTGTTCTCTCACTTTCGTGGTGCTATTTGAGGGGAAATGACACAATGGACTTAACCAAGCCACTGGCTTACTCTCGGAAGAAAGTCACCCACCAGTTTGCCCTTAACAATAGACAACAGGCAGCTCATAAAGAGTGTAATTGTTCTCCCATGGCCCCTGTGGGTTAGAGGGAAAATGTTATTAGACCTTTACATGGAATTCCACTTGATGGGACAAACCTTATCCCACCTCTTCATGAATGCCCTACAAAGCTAATTTGAAATTCTTAAACAGATAAGTTAGCCAGGAGGCTAAGTGAAAACTGACAAAAGTTCATTTTCATGCAATCATGTCATTAATATTAAACACTGGAGAGTAACACGTTTGGAGACTAGAATTTTAGTTCCTAGAACTTAAGACCTTTGTTTGCAAATAGGTACCCTCTGAACTTCAGACCATTACACAGCTCAACACAGAGCACATTTGAAGAGTAAGTACAAAAATTTAACCTTGTAAATATTCATTCCCTGCTGTGTTGGTTGAAATGTAGCATCTAAAATAACTTGGCTCTGATTCCAAAGCACTCAGTGCAGAGAGAGACTTTAAAAGCTATAGACATAGCCACGTCAAAAGCAACCATGGAATGATCTTCCTCAGAGTGAATAAAATGGAGGTATGTTAAGAGAGTCCAATATGTCTGCCTTTCAGAATCCAGGTGCGTGAGTTTCCTAGTTGTAAAAGAGCCGACTACAGTTACTTTTCTGCCTCCCTTTATGTGAGGTTGAGTTAACCTGATGATTAGAGCAGTGCACTTATGAGGCAGACGTCAGGCGCCAAACCTCATTTGGACCCAGCAGCTTGTACTGTTCTTTGGTCATGGTCTGTGGCCCCCGCCTCACTCAACCTTCTCTCAAATGCCTGACCAAGTCACACAGGGAACAAGGGTCAGTTCATGAAAGAGTTGACACAAATCCATTACCATTACTGAAAAGGTCACTCAAAGGTCATGGTCTACTGACAGGGTCACTGGTATGATCTTTAGCCATGAAGGAGAGTTTAATCTATGGCACTAAAGTACATCTGTCAGACAAATCAGTTCCTCTGGTAGTCAGCGGGGTCTCTCTGGGTATTCCTATTTTACTGCTGCTCAATTCTTACAGGTACTTTCTCCTCCGCCCAAGGAAAGGTCAGAAAGGCTTGGAGGAGCTCACTGCATAACAAAGTACCTGAGAATGTCCTGGAAAAAATTCAGAAAGAGCCATTTCAGCAACTTGTGAGACAAGACTGACCTCGGGACCTCTCTCTGGTGAGTAGGAAGGGCATTTTGCCAGAGCTGCTCTGTCTGCCATGCTCAGAAGGGCCGTTTGTGCACAGGCTGATGGGGTGGACTTTCCCCTTACACACAGACCCACAAATCATACCCTCACACCCCAGCTTGGAGTACTGGGAGACACACGTTTCCTTAGAAGAAGAGCTCTGTCCTCCTGAGCCTCTGAAGCAGCACACTCTGAGGCACAGGGAGATATCATGAAAGCTGTAAAAGTTAACCTCATGAGTTGAATTCCTTAGACAAGGACCTTGCAGTTTTAGTTCTGATTCAATAATAGTCACTCAAACCCTGAGGTAATCCATTTAAGTGTCATTTTAAAAAATAAGCAGATTTTTCATTTTAGTATGCAATCATATTTGGTTCTTGAAATCTTACTAACACATTTATTTATTTACTTACTTACTTATTTACACATGCTTACTTATTTTAGGAGGTACCGGGGATTAAGCCCGGGACCTTGTACATGGGAAGCAGGCACTCAACCACTTGAGCTACATCCACTCCCATTCATTTTTAACTGGAATACATTTTATTGGCAATGCAGAAAATGCAGAAAATAAGTTCCTGGAAATCACCGTGCATTCATAAACCATTTGTTTCCTGAGGCAGGAAAGAAAAGAAAAGCATACATTTCTTCTATAACAGGAAAAAGGAAAAGTAATGAAATTTACTTACCAGCTTTTCAAAATTGACGAGATT
>JAQZBX010038434.1:0-23420 GCA_029593785.1 Cabassous unicinctus | reverse complement strand
GCTGGCTTTTGGCATCTGCTCATTGCGGCAGGGGTGGCATCAAGCTCGTTGCGGCAGGGGCGGCATCTGCTCGTCGTCCTTTAGGAGGCAACAGACCTGAACCTGAGACCTCCCATGTGGTAGGCGGGCTCCCAACTGGTTAAGCCACATCTGCTTCCCTCAGATGAGTTTTAATTCACCAGTTGTTTTGCATTATTTGGGACTTTTCCATTAATAGAGTGAAAGTTTAGTTCCAAAATGTTTGTTTTTCTTTTTTTGTTGACTAGTATTTCTATCTTGGGGAAAGGACAACAACCAACTATTACTTGGATAATGAAAGAAAAAAAATCTATGAAGATATTTGAAAATGTATGAGCACCCAGCAAAGACAGAAGTCCCTGCCTCAAGGAGCTCAGAATCTAGACTGACAAGTCAGTGGTGTTAAAGAGGGGATGGGAACTTTCTTCAAGGAGGGGAAAATGGAGTGCTCTGTGCCCTGGGGCGCTGAAAGGAGTGAGCAGAAGTAGCCTGGTTATCAAGGAGGATGGTGGAAAAGTCCTTCTTCCCAGAACAGGCTGGGGGAGGCAGCAGGGAAAAGAAAAGAAGCAGTTATAGGTCTCTTGTGTGTGAGCAGAGCCCCCAAGAATAGGACTCTTCCTATTCTAATCAGTTGCTCCAATCCCTGCTCTATCAATCGAGGGGTGACCAATGTCCAAGTAAGATATTACGGAAAAGTTTCAGGACTGCAATCCTTTACACATTACCCTGAGCCGAAGCGAATAAACCCCTGGATGGTTTCTGGCTCAGAAACACTTATAAAAAAAAAAATTTATTTTAAACTTTATTTTGTACATTTAATAATTAAAAATATAAACAAAAACGACACAGTTGAATAAAAACATGCATTTCAGAAACACTTTTGAAACAACACTTTTGAAGTCAACAGATACTATAGATACTGAAAGAGTGTTTGCTCTTACTGCTCCTTTCCCGAGAGGCCAGCTCGCCAACATCTGTGGTAGAAGACATGTGTGCAACTACTTTTTTTTTTTTTTTTTAAGTTAATTTTTTATTTTTAAAGAAGCTCTAAAGCTTCTAATTATATAAACTAACCTAATTTACATAAACATTACATTAAAATTACATGATCTAATGACATAAATATTACATCAAAAACAGGGGATTCCCATATACCCCACCTCTCCCCTTTTCACACTTTCCCCCATTAACAACATCTTTCATTAGCAACTAGTTTTTAGTGGATGGCAGTTCTGCTAGTTCTAAACGCCAGGTTTCAGCCACCAGGGGCCGAGAGACTTGGAACAGCCCACAGAGGAGTGGCAGGATAGCTGGGAGCCTGAGTTCCCTGGGGGTGACAACTGCTGCTTCAGAACCAGACTTGGCCCTTACTGGATGCTTAACAATGGTTTCTTGAATGAGTGAGTTAATTCTTCCTTCTGAATTTCAGATCTCTGCTGCCTTGGGTCTTCTAGCCTAGTAAAATATCTACTGCATCAGGGTCAGCTTGCATCAGAGTCCTGGGAAAGGGACAATCTCCCCTTTAGGCCTGGAAAGTTTTCTGGCATAATCAGCGTTCCAAGGACAAGAAGTCCCCACTTTTGCCATAGGCTATTTCCAGCACACTATTAATTTCTTGTAACAGAAAGGAAATGACCCCAGCATGTAAGACTTTCCCACTCATCTAAAGTATCAGAAGCTGATTTTCAAAAAATCCTTTGGGGGTATTTTTATTTTTTCCCTTTGTAAGAATGTGCAAAACAATCAAAGTTTTGAAAGCTCTAAATATAATTTCATGTTTCCTTCCCTCCACACCATATGTCCAAATAGGAAGCATATATCTTGGCCAGGGGTCTTGGCTTTTCTGTCCTAAACGTGGATGTGGTGAGCAGACCGAAGCTGTATTTATATAAGTTTCTAGCTCTGTCTCAGGCATTTCCTAGTCTGAGTGCACCAATGCAAGACCCTGCAAAGGGCTGGGCTGGGCTTAACTCCATCCCAGGCTTCCTCAAGGGTCCACCCTGGGACCCCAAGGGCTTGGATACCTCATTACCGGATGTGACTGTACTTTGAACTACTTTCACCCACCTTTCTGAGGGCCCCCATGCTGCTCTGTTCTCCTTCCCACACACAGGCTCGACAGGACGACCTCAAAGCTCAGGGGATATCAAGGAATTGTTCTGAGAAGAATACACCAGTGTTCAGAGATCTGGAAGGGCTTGGGAACAAAGCTGCTTCTCACATACCAAAACCACACAAGATATGCAAGATATGTTTATTGTGAGGATGTGAGGGCCTTTGCTGTGCATGATCCACTTATTTTGACCTGCTTCCATCTCCTTAACGTCAGTATACGTAGCATGTCATCAGTCTTTGTTAGGGAGCAGATCCTGGAATGCACATGGGAAAATTCCAGCCTGGTTTTCTGTTGGATATCTTGAAGACACACAATGGATTTTTCCTACAGCATAACTTTAAAATAGAAGTTCTTAATTTTGATGTAGTCCAATTTATTAAAAAATTTTTTTGGGGTAATGTTTTTTGTGTTCTGTTTTAAGAAATTTTTGCCTAGACCAAGACTCTAAAGATCACCTATGTTTTCTTCCACAAGCTTTATGGTTTTAACTTTTCATATTTAGGTTTGTGATCCATCTTGAATTAATTTTTGTGTATGCTGTGATGTAGCAGTCAAGGTTCATGTTTATTTTTTCCAAAAAGGCTCTCCAGTTGCTTCAATACCATTTGTTGAAAAGACCATCCTTTTCCTACTGAATTGTAATGGAGCCTGTGTGGTAAATCCATTAACCATATATGTGTGGGTGTATTTCTAGATTTTCTATTCTGTTCCAATTTTCTCTGTGTCTATTCTTTTTTTTTTTTTTCTTTTCTTTCAGATTGTGGCATTTTATTTGGGACAACAAAGTTTTGCTGCAGCAAAGGAAGCCAAAATGGAAGTAGCTTCCTATGTGTCTATTATTGTACCAATATCCATGGTATAATTTAGAAATTGATTGTGCTAAAATTTAAATCCTGAATGGAGGAAGGACCCATTATAGCTGTCTCCCTACAATGCCCTCCTTATTCCAAGAAGCAGAACATTATAGAAGGAGCAAAAATTCCTTAAAAACATTTGTACCCAAGAACTTTCAATTAAAGCCACTGGGGAAGCAGATGTGGTTCAAGCAATTGGGCTCCCATCTACTATATGGGAGGTCCTGGGTTCCATTCCAAGGGCCTCCTGGTGAAGGCAAAAGTGGGCCCACATGGAGAACTGGCGGCCCATGAGGAAAGCTTACGGAACAAGATGACGCAACAAAAAAGAGACACAGGAAAAAGACACAACAAACCAGGGAGCTGAGGTGGCTCAAGTGATTGAGTGCTTCTCATCAGAAGGTCCTGGGATCGGTTCCCGGTGCCTCCTAAAGAGAAGACGAGAAGAGAAGACAAGCAGACACAGAAGAATGTGCAGTGAATGGACACAGAAAGCAGACAGTGAGCACAAGTGGCAAGGGGGGGGAGGAATAAATAAAAAAATAAAAATCTTTAAAAAAATCTTTAAAAAAATAAGCCACTGCCAAGGGGTTTAAGACCAGGACAAATCAGGCTGTGGCTTCCTCTCTCTCCCAACACTGGAATACATATAAAACCTTAGGTGAATGGGTTGGGTCAATATTTGGACCATTCTAAGACCATAAATTATTTTGCCCAATCTGCTACCACTCTATCCCTAGATTCCTATAAGATTTCCATACCATAAAATCTGTATTATTCAATTACTCTCACTGGGGTGATGGGCAGGGGAAGGGCTATCAGGGCCAGTTTGCTGTACAACGTTTACAAAAACCCATGGCCATTTCAAATGTCTTCAAACAAATGTTTGATTCACTGCTACAATGCAAATTTAATGAACAATACCTAAATTGGAGAAGGCTAACCCACAGTATGGCCTTTAGGTTTTGAAACACAATTTCTTGCAAAGGAAAATCAGACCAATAAATATTAGACTGATGTCCATGTGACCACCTGGTCTCCTGGAGGAAGGTGGGCTTCAACCTGACTTCCTGTGTTGGAAGAATCCATAGGTTCAGCCTTCTTCTTACTCACTTTGTTCAGCGCTGATACCCACTATGTCACCTATTTACTAAGCTCTGCCTGGTTCTTTGCCCCACATCTGGTCTGGAAATTGTCTTAGAATACAAGAGAGAATGGAAAAACTCTTGATAAGGTAAAAAGAGCCATATTATAGAATTATAGAAAGATGAGTGGTGATACTTGGTGAGAAAGAGTAAGGGAATAACTTAATGGTGACCCACACGGACATCAAGTAGACAAACTTTGTGTGGAAGAGAAGAGATGGTGAACATGGACTTGGCTGCTAGGATAGCAGATCCAACAACACTGCTGTCCTCTCTTCCCATGCTAGGGAGCCATCATCTTACGTATTTCATTTATAAGCAGTTTTGTCACTAATGATAGTACCTAATTGCACATTTGTCACACAGTTCAATTCCTGAAGGTTCTGTTCTACCATTTCTTTACAGAAAAACCTCAGGAAGGAGGCTCAGCTCAGTGACTCTTTACCAAATAACTTTAACTCTTTCTACTCTGTATTTCTTCCATGGCCAAAGAAGATCTGGAATTTATTTCTGTTTTAAGGATAAAGGAACATTCAGTTTACTACAAGCTGGTTTTCAGGCAGAAAACTCAAAATCAGTCTCTAAGACCAAGCCATGGTAATAGCAGTGCCATTTAACTCATGTTCAGGATTTAGATTCCATTTAAAACAAGTCACAGAATGTAATGTAAAGGGGCCAACACCAGGATAGGATTATTTATTTATCCTTGCCTGTGTTCCAGAAAGAAGTTTAGGCAGCTCAAACACCATCTAGCAAACATCTTGTACATAGAACTTCTTCTCACTGCTCCCCTCCTCTCCTCCCCTTACTTACCCTGGGCAACTCCAGACAACAACCAAGTTGTCCACAGGGCTGCCAGGTGGCTTGGATGAGGAAGTGTCCACCCCAAGGCCCTCAAACTCAACCATATTTTTTCTGTCTCAGATGATTATTCCCAAACCAGGCTATCTTATTTTTTTCTCTTAACCTTTCACAACTCAGTTAGTTCTCATTTAATCTCCTTATTATTATTAATTTATCTTTTATTGTGGTAATATATATAACATAAAATTTGCCTTTTTAGCCACTTTTAAGTATACAATTCAGTGGCATTAATTATATTTACAATGATGTGTTACCTACACCACCATCCGTTCCCAAATCTTTTTCATCACTCCAAATGGAAAAGCTGTACCCACTAAGCAATAACTCCTCATTCCCTCTTCCCCCATTCCTGGTCCTCTAATCTACTTTCTATATTTCATATAAGTAGAATCATACAATATTTGTTCTTTTGTGTCTGGCTTATCTCACTTGATAAAAATGTTTTCAAGTTTCATCCATGTTGTAACATGTATTAGAACTGAATGGTTCTATGGCTGAATAATGTTCTATTGTGTGTGTACACCACATTTTGTCAGCTGTTGATGGACATTTGAGTTGTTTCCACCATTTGGTAATTGTGAAGAATGCTGCTATGAACACTGATATACAAGTATCTGTTTGAGTCCCTGCCTTCAATTTTTTAGGGTATATAACCTGAGGTTGGAATTTCTTTGTCATATGGTAATTCTGTGTTTAACTTTTTGAGAAATGACCAAACTGCTTTCCTCATTCGATCTCTTTTGATCTTTCTTAGCCCTCTAAGTTCATTTTCTTTCTCTCTTCTTTCTTGTAACTCTTGCCCAGTAACCTTAGGAAGTCTTTCTTTTAAACCATAGTCTTTAAGGGGAAAGATTGGAAAAGGAAAGAGGGAGACAGAGGAGGTGGAGGACAAGGAGAAAAAAGGAAGAAAGAAAGAAATATAACCACATCCTAAATGGAATTGTGGCAAGGAAGAAGAAAGTCTTAATGAAATAGGCTAGTAAGATAGGGAATCAATAAACGGATCCAGAACCTGGCAAGAAGTCCACATGGATAGCAATACTCCAAGATGGCTGCTGGAAGACCCCCGCTGAGATTTCCTCCGGAAGCCAGGAAAAGCCCCGGATATTCTCCAGGGACATTATCATTGGGCCCTTCCGGGGGATTGATGGATGGGATAATCAATCAAAACAGCAAACAACTGGAACTCCTCCCTTGTCATTAGCAAAGGGGTGGAATAATTAATGGTTTAAAAAGCTCTCTCTCTCTCTCTCTCTCTCTCTCTCTCTCTTGCTTTCTGCACCCTGCTCTCGCTCTGTGTTCCCCCTGCATGTATCAACATGCAAGTAAAACCTGGGCATTTATAATATATAATGGGAAATTGTAGTCTATAAACCAGCCCTCTTTATCACTCTTCAGCCCCTTCCTCTCTCTGCGACCCATGATCTGTTATTTTCTCCCATTTCTCCTCCCTCCCTTAATAAATTACTGGCCTAACTAACCTGACGTGCTCTTGAAATTCATTTCTGCACCACAGTCAAGAACCTAGACAAAATCCAGTAACATTAAGTTTGGAAGAAAACTAAAAATCAATTTAATGAATCAGTTCTACCTAAAGATATCTAGACGTTAGCAGTCTCCTTCAGAATCCCCACTAAAGTCTACATTTTCCTCCTTAGTCCCTTTAAGTTCTAGACAACCCACAGACAGACTACCAGATTAATTTAGAAGGATTTGACAATAATCTAGAGACAGCTATGTTCCGGGAAATCAATAAAGATACTGAAAAGGAAGAACTGTGGATGGATGGGTTTAAATTTGGAATACTGACATTTGGTTCTGAAGAGGCTAAGAAAGACAGTTCTCAGAAAACACAAATGGCATGAGAAGGAGATCTTGATATGGAATTAATTTTAAACTCAATGAGCTATTAATTTAGGCTGATTTTATATAAAGTTGTATAGAGAGGACAGAGTTAAAATTAGTTATCCTATAAAAAGCACAGGGATAATGTAAAAGAAGAATGTGAACAGTTTCCTAGTCTCTTACAGAACACAAAGCACTCCCCAGACATGACCTGAGATGGCCTCACCACATTACTATAAAAAAAGACAAAGGATTCTTGGGGACAAAACACTTGGCTCTGTAGCCTCATCTACCACTTATAGCCAAGAGACCTTGGGCAAGCCACTTAACCATTTTCACAGAAGAGGAAACCAGGGCAGGTCTGAGAATCTTCTCTTTGGGCTGGGAAGTGAGTACCTATTATGAATGTGTCCTAGAGTACAGATACAGGGCATCTTTGACATTCATAAAGTCCCAAGGTTGCACTGCCTGGCTCTGGAGCAGTCCAATACACCTACTCACCTATGTAAATGCAATGTCCATGACTGTTATGGGTTGAATTGTTTCTCTCCAAAAGAAATGCTCAATTCCTACCTCCTGGTCCTGTAAATGCGAACTTATTTGGAAATAGTGTCTTTGCAGATGTTATTCGTTAAGACGAAGCCACACTCGATTAGGGTGGGCCCTAACGCAATATGATTGGTGTCCTTATAGGAAGGGGGAATTGGATACAGATATCTATATTTGGGAGAATGCCATGTGATGACAGCCAGAGACTGAAGCCTAAGGATTGCCAGCAAACCACCAGAATCTAGGAAGAGGCAAGGAAGGATTCTTCCTTGCCGATTTCAGGCTTCCAATCTCCAGAACTGTGAAACAATAAACTTCTGATGTTTTAAGCCACAAAGTTTGTGGTGCTTTGTTACAGCAGCCCAAGCAAACTAAGACAGTGACTCATAACAAAGGTTACTCTTCCAGGAATGAATAAAAGGAAAGCGCTTATAAAGGCACCAGCCCCTACTGAGTTAGCAGTTCTTTTAATCTGAAAAAGTGATATAGAAGATGCTTGGAGATGTCATGTTTTGAAGTTAAAAATATACTCCACTGAGCACAGGAAATGGTCAAAAGTAAAATTCTCCCAAATAGTACATTTCTATCCTCTGAGGTCACATTTGATTATATAGTTTTTTGGGTTTTTTTTCCTTCATTTCCTCCTGTCAACTCTTCCATTTTACCTTGCCAATCCATTCTTTTTCACTTCTACCCAAACTCAGCTACTGCTCCTGGCAGCCAGGTCTCCTCACCCACCATTACGTGTTAATCACTACTTCCTGAACCTTTGCTTATGCTGATGGACTTGCCTACTTGGAATGTCCTCATTGTTCTTGTCTCTTATCTACACTCTGCCTTTTGTTTGAAGCTGTCAGGCTGAAGTTTCATCCCCCTTTTGACATCTTTGACAGCTCCAGTTCCCACTCATTTCTCCCCTGAAATCCTGTAGGGTTCAGAGTTAGTGCCACACAGCTTAGTGCATCACTGTTCTCCAATTCTTTCCCCAGCTGAGCTGAATGAAGATACCGGAGTCTTTATGGAGTCTGAACTATCTGCAGTGGATAAAGAGAAGCAGAAGATTCAGAACAATTTAACATGTACAGAACTGAGAAGACACCACTGCCTTGAAAATTTACCAGTGCTCACACTGCCAAGCTACCTAGCCAAAGTGATGCTATAGCCACTTCTTATCAGCTGGTGGATTATTCATTATATTTTCTCTAATCCCCCACTTGACTTTGTCTTGCAATAAGCAATGTTTCTTGGCTATTCCCCACTCAACAACCAATTAGTATATATTCAGGGAATGTAAATTAGAACATATATCAATGAAAGCAAATTCCAATGATAAAGGGGAGTCTGCTGGGGGGAAAAGATCATCAATCATCCTCACACCAAAAACAAAGGGTTCGCTGAGTTATACTTATTTGCATTATGGTGCTCATTAAGTACTTATTAACATACCTGAGATGACTGAGTGCAAGGACTTCTCCAAGTTATGGTAGATCTGCTAACCACCTTCATCTTGAATCGTAATAATCCTGGGGTCATGGACTGGCTGGCTCAATTCACACCAAATAGGGGAGAAGGGAGTGTTGAAGAGAGAGCTGAGATACCACAAATGGAGATAAAAGAGTTCAGACAACTTGGCAAGAATCCCCAGATTGAGATTTGATTCTGATAACACATTGAAGGGAAAAGCACTGCACAAAAGTACAAAATGAGAAAAGAATAGTAGGAAGGCACTATGGCCAAGAAGGGGAAGGGGATGAAACAAGTGGAAACTTCCTGATATTAAATAAGGGGAAGCAGTAACTGTATGGCTAATTAAAGAGTAGAGCCATCTGCCAAGACAGGTCATTTCGGGAAATCCCGAGATAGGGTGGTTTAGCAGCTGAACCTTGGTATGGGAAGCTGATGTAGTCTCAGGGGTATCAACTGAGGGCAGCAAGGAGAGGAGATGGCAGCACAGAATCACTACTAAATCTTAAGCATCATTGATCAGATTTAATTTCAGGGTTTTAGTTTAAAGCAAATTCACCTAGTTATTGGTAGTTGCTGTTAGTCCTTTACTCTTAGTGTGAATAAAGAACCATCAGTTTATAATGCTAGAGTCCTGCCAATCATTGCAGGAGGCAAAAATATGGAAGAACTGCTTTCTCTTCTCCAGAGAGCATAATCCTGGGGGGGATGGGTTTAACAGATTTAGACTGAGAATGAAGTGCTGGGGCAGGCAGTAGATCTTAGTGAGTTCAGAGCATGGACTTTGGTATTGGGAATTCTTTTCTAACACTTCTGAACTATGTGATGTTGTACAAGTTATTTAACTTCCCTCAGTTTACTCATCTGTGAAATGGGGATAAAAATATCTATGACATTAGATTATCAGAAAAATCAAACAAGATATAGCAAATAGCACAATGGCTGGCATGGGGTAAACACTCAACAACTATTAACTGTTATTTCTCAAAGCAACATGGGGTAAATTCCTCAAGGCTGGAACTGATAAAAATGTTTTACTTAGAGAATGGAGACATCACATCACAAGGAGCTGATGTGTAGGGAAAGGAGATGGCATCTGAGCAAGGCCCTGAAGTCCAGAAGTAGGACTTCCTTCAAGGAAGTAAAAGGCAAGGACCTGCACGAGCAGTGGTGCGGAGGCTACGTTGGTGTGCAGCTGGAACAGTGAATGCCAGTCTGGCTGTGCGGGAGAGAGCCATATAAAAGGAGAAGAGCTGGGGTTCTGGTGGTGGGGCACAGTGGAAGGCTGAGGAGGTGGGGCTGCATGGTGTGTCTCTGCACGTTGGAGTGACATGATTAAAATGGCATGTCAGTAGATGCTTTTAGCAGCCTTTCAAGTAGGAATGGGACAAAGCAGGAATTAAGGGCCTAAGTCAAGGTTGTAGCAATGGGAATGGAGAGGAAAGGAGCAGAACCGAGAGATTATTCAGGAAGAACTTATCTTATCCAGTGACTGACTGGATGTGGGGAGGAGGGGAGTAAGTCAAAGGTTGTGGGCTTGGGCAACAGGAAGCGGGCTGCACCATGGACAGAAGCAGGGACATGTTAGTGACCCGGCTTGAAGAAAGGGACAGGATGGATTTGGATTTAGACTTGCTGAATTTGAGGTAGCATCTGGACAATGAGAAGGCACTGAACCCCATGATAAAGGGGAAAGGATATAGACTGGAGAGACCAATGGGGCCAAAGTAAAACTTGTCTAGTTTATATTTTAGCCCTGGGATGGCTACAAAGGAGCAATGGAAAGAAGAGAGTTCTGGCCCTACCTCCCACCATGGGCTGCTTCTCCGGAAGGGAGTTCAGTCAGCTCACTGATGGTCACCCGGCCCATCCTCACCCCAGGTAAGGCAGAGAAGTAGATACATAAGGCCCTGTTTAGTACCTGAGAGCAGACTGTCCAATTCCATTCGTACCTGGTGATGATATGCACAGACCCAATGAATTACATTTCCTGATTAATCCTAGTTACCTCTGGGCTAATGAGACACCCATTTTGGTTCCAATGCTGAAAACCTTCTGAGAGTATATTAGTCTATTTTTATTTTTTGAAGTAGAAATATTAGCACTGTGGACATCCTTCTCTGATGATTGTGAATCTTGCAATGTTCAAAATGATCACAAGTTTGAACTCACTACAGAACATAAGTGATAAAGGTGCTTCTTGTTAAAAAACATCCCCTATTTGATGATGTTTTCTTATTCTTCTCCCTTTCCTTGTATGAGTCCAGCATAAGAAAAAGTGAGGTACTGACCAATGTGCTGAGTCCAGGGCATGGTTCTCATATCACTGGTGATCCTGGTACCTGTGGCCTGGGGTCATCCTAGGAGGAACCCTGCAGTAGGTCAAGCAAATCCATAAAGGATTTAAAACCATGTTCAGATGTGTTAGGTGGAGAGGTCACATGGAGCTGTATCAGCAGCGTTGCCAAAGGACGAGCTAATTTATTCAGCAGAGCTCCCATGGCAGGTCCCCTGAACTACCACCACAATGCCAGCTTGACTGCCGTTCACACAAGTTAAATTAGCATATGAGATTTTTATCTGGTTGGAGCACATGGAATAGAGTGCTTTCCTGAAGGGAAACTCCCTAGTTATATGGGTATACCTTGTTCATGTCAGTGTAGCCTTGGAAATACTTTTTTTCCCACATCTCATGGGCCTGTCTAATCTGGACTATGACTCATCTTAAATCCAATGTATTTGGTCACTTTTTCCTACTCTGAAAGCACTGAATTGGGTGGGGAAGTTTCCATAGGAGGGGACTTATGGCCAAACCATGTGGAGAGTCACAACTGATTCTAGGATTCCTCGAAGTTTAGATAGTGAGTTCCCAAGGACGCTTCATCTTGAGTTCCTGCCCACATCCCTCCTCTACAGGGGCACACAGTTCCAGGCAACCTCAGGCATCAGCGTCTCCTGAACTGAGCTGTAGGGGAATTCCTTCTGAGCCTGAAAGCTGACTCACCCTCAGTGCTTAATGCTTAATGTCACTCCATTCACTCAATGCTGACTTAACAAGGAGCTCTAATCTGAGCAGTCCCAAAGAAACAGATGTTCTTGAAGCCCGCTCCCGTGTGGAAGGATGTGACCGGCTCCCAAGTGGCCCTTCAATTTTAGGGTGGTTGGACCTGCTAAACAATGCCTACAACATTTTGGAAAGTTGAAGAAAGCTGAGGCCTGAACTCCCAGGAGGCCCTGGGAGGATACTTTAATGGGGCTAAACCTGCTGTTCCTTGTCCACTCAGACAACCTTGACATCAGGGAACTTAACTCCCTGGGTCTTTCATAGAAGAGACCTGACTGACCCCCAGTTCTTCAACTCCCTGGATTCTTGATAGTTCTTAGCACCACTCTTTGGCCAAAGAAGAGATTTACACTGTGGGAAATCCCAGCAAAGCGTTGTGGCCAGGCTGAGAGTTGTGGAAGCAGCTGTGGGATTTGGCAGTGCAGCATAGTATCACCGTCTCAGACCAGAAGTTACCAAATGGAGATTAGTTTAGTCTCGGGAAGGTTTTGTGGATTGGCAACGATGACTTGGGGAAGGAACACACAAAGAGGCCTCTGCGGAAATAACAGGCAGCTAAATAAACACACAGAGCCCACGGGAAAGCTCCAGCCACATGGGAGGGATTCTGTCCTGCAGGAACTTATCCAGTGGTTGCCAACCCTGGCTGGACATTGGACTCACCTGGGAGCGTTTAAAAATAATACCCACTCCTGGGCCCCACTCCCTGAGTTTCTCCATCTGGTGTGGGTAGAACCACTCCATTAACATATGGTTTCAGGGTGCGAGATACTTAGATGATGAGGAAGCAAGTAAGAGAAGAAGAAAGACAGATTTGAAGGAAAAATGTTTCCAGGTCTTTTCAGAGAACGAGAGGAGAATATTTAAGAAGAGAGAAAACTCCTGTGAGTTGGCTCTGAGTGAGGTGAATAGAAACCTGACATAACAACAACAACTCTTCTTTCTTATTTTAACCACATGGGGATGATGAGCAGTATCTTAGTTCCTTTGTCAGAGGCTCTTGGAACAGTTTTCCACTCTTTATAAAATAGATTCTTACCCCCAACCCTGCTCCTGCCCCTATTCTGCCCTTAACTGTATTGTGCAGAGATGGGGCTCTGCGTCCTGAGTTTGTTGATTGTATTAAAAATCCCAGTAAATTGGGACACTTTCCCTTTACTCATTTATTGCCAGATTTCTTCTCTGTTGAGACGCATTCAATTTGGCTTCAAGAGTGCAAGGAGTAGGATGAAATAAAAAGGATCTAAGTTTGAGAAAATAGCCCTCTTTAGACGTCTGTGGAACAAAGCACAGGCTGTGCTGGGCCACTCGGTTCACGCCTGGAGTTTGCACTTGGTGATGTTTCTGCCCCCCGTTTTCATTGAGGACTTTCATGGTTACAGCCGCCGTGGCCGCCTTGGCAGGCCAACCCAGCATTAACCAGACACACGTAACTGGACTTCCCCTGTTCTTTTTCAGTGTTTCCCCCTTTTTCAGCTTGTGCCCTCTGGTTATTTTCTGTACTCTTTTATGATGTCCTTAGGCTCGAAAGCTCTCAGTTATTTACCCCAAGTCACATCCTTTGTTTATCTACTCTTTGCTGAGTGCTCTCAGATTTTCTCAGGCTTCCTAGTAGGATTTAACGTTTCTTCTGCCATTTTCTAGCACTATCCCGAAGGCTTACACTGGAACAGAATATTCCTCTCTCCCTGTGGGCTAATTCTTATATGTGACTTCGTGTGTGCTGAGTACCTGCTTTGTGTACCACTGTGAACTTAACCTATGTTCCGATACAACTACAAGACATGTCTCTGAGTGCTGAGAGGAAATTTACATCATAGAAGGTTTTAGATGTGAGCACAGTGAACAAATTGGGCTTGGAAGAGCTAGATGTTCAGTGAAGCTCAGAAGTAGCAAACATCACAGCTCTGAAAATCAGATATGTCTCTCTGATCATAGGATGGGAGGACCCATCTACTGGGGATTGGGAGACTTCAAATAAGGATTTTGTGCTTATTAAAATCACATTTGCTCTTATTGGGCTGGCAACAACCTGTAGCCCACCCTGCTGGTTGTGAGTGATGAGAACGGAAACCAGGTAAAATAAAGCTCTGCAACACACATGGGGCATGGTTACCCTAGAAGGGACTCTAGGGGCACAGACACACTCTGCTGCTTACCGGTATTTACAGGACCAGAACTTGTTGCTTTGGCTACTTTTAGGCAGTAGTAATTTTTCTGTAATGAATGGTCCTTTTTTTTTTTTTCAGTTGTTAATTCCTTTTACAATGCAAGAAGAAACAAGGGTTGGCTTTTTTAAAGCGAGGACACTGCATCTTCACAAAGTGTCGAAGCAACTACTTGCCAAGTGTCCTAAGGGTGAGGTGGGGAAGAAAGAGGCTAGTGCCCCTTGTAGAACCATCCTTTTCCTTTGAAGGTTTTGCTTTTAAAGCAGCCATCAGCTCTAGCCTTGGAAATTTTATTCTTTTGTTTTAGTAAAGGAAAATGATTTCCTCATAAAACAGCTGGGATTTTAGATTTGGCACCTCTTTTGAGCAACCATAGATAAAAGTAGGGAATTCATTCTTTACAGACTTGGGGAAGAAAATGTCCAAATATTCCTGAAATTGGCAATGAAGCTGCAGTCTATGGCTCCCCAGTCCTTACTTGCTGGGTACATTCTCAGGGAATCTTTTTAGTAAAATGTTTGACCCCTTCAGTAAGCTGAAAGTTTCAAAGATGATGGACAGACCTCTGAGCTTGGCTAAGACACTGGTGAACAAGGGGGAGAGGGGGAAAGTAATCTAGGCATAACTATTCCATGGAAAAGGATTATGGCCTCTGAGCCTGTGAATCAGTTGAAGTGACACTTGAGAAGAAAATTCGAAAGTAAACTCAAATTTGAGAAAATAAGAACAAGACCCTTGGGACAAGTATGACATTGGCTCATCACGTAAACCGTCTCCAGCCAAATTTCCACCCACATGTCTCTGGGAACTTGGTCTTTGTGAAGACTAGAGGGTCATGATCACTGGAGCTAAGAGAAATGATTGAGCCCATTCACAGACAGTGCTTGGGTAGTTTTTTTAAAAAAAGCAAGAAGCATTTTAACATACATAATAAATATTCCATAGTGTCAGCACTGGACAGCTTTTCCCGATGTCATGAACATGCTCAGAAGATGATTAAAACAAGAACATATATTTCTGGTAAATATTGATCATCAGGTGGAAAATTGGGTTGGCCAGAGGTTCAGTTCCTAATAATTAATTTGGGGATATCAAAAGGAAAATATCATCTAGTTATCATCAACTTTAATAACCATTCTTATAATTGGAGCACTAACTTCTACTACTGTCTAGTTGAGTTTATTCTTAGAAGGAAAATTCCAATGCAAAATGGTATGAAAGTTGAAAAAGGTCGATGTAATATGACTAAATAAAATTTCAGCATTGTATGGCATAAGGAGTTAAAAACAAGGGGTGGATTAATTAATTTAGGTGCCTATCGACCAAGTGCTGTGCTGGGTGACGTAAGGAATTTGAAGATGATGGGATTGGACCCCTGCCCGATGCAGGTTTACAACCCAGGAAATGTAGATAGAGGAGTATACAAGCGATTATCATGCAGGCAGAGTGCAGCTGGGCCTATGATATAAATATCAAAAATATTCTTCCTGAGTCAGTCAGAACAGAATTCATGGAATAGGAAAAGGAATTTCAAAAGTTAAAGATGGTGGGTGGGGGTGGGTGAGGACATTCCAGGCAAGGGGCTCAGCTTACTCAAGGAGGCCGGAAAGCTTGGAGGGTCCATGGGGCGTGAGGGTGGGGGGTGTGGGGGGGTGGGCAGGAAGGGAAATAATAATACCTTATATTGGATTTGGGCTTTAAACCCTACGAAGAGTTTTTATAGCCATTACTTCATTTTGATTTTCCCAATAATCCTGTGAGCTAAGCTAGTTGTTTTACTGATAAAGAAACTGAGGTTCAGTGAAGTTCAGTGTCTTGCTCATGGCATAGCAGATGGGGAGTGGTGTGGCTTGAGTCTACGTTTTCCAAGTCCAAGCCCAGAGCCTTTCCCATGCTACTGTGTGCCTCTCTATGTAATCCAATATGGCTGAGGTGTTCTGTCTTGTTTTGTTTTGTTGGGGGGTGAGATGGTTAGGAAAAAGGAGGCAGTATCTTGAGAACTGGAGGCCAGACTAGATTGCAGAGGTTTTCAATGCCAAGCCAAAGACATTTGTTATGTCTAAAAGGTGGTATCAAGATAAAAAGAAAAACAGAACATAAATATTAAAATATTTTAGAGAAAGAGTCACACACATCAACAGGGGTCATGGTTTACCATTCATAACTGAAATATTTTGGAGGTGTTGTATGACTGGTTCTGGGTCAGCAGTTTGGACTTGCAATCTCAAATAGATGAGAATGAATTATCCTCCTTCTATTGAATGTGGGGTGGGTGTTAACCCTACTCAGGTCATTTGGCTAGAGTCCTAGCCACACACTTAGAACCAGTCAATCTGAGTACTAATGTTTTCAATTAATGTTTAATGTGAAAATCAGTATTTGAAAATTTGTGTTTTGTCTCCAAAATCATTAAGAAGATGCCACATTCTTAGAAATTACCTTATATGGCAGGAATTTTATGAAAACTTTAAAAGCCAACGTTAACACTTAGGGAGCATTCCCGGTCAGAGTCCAGCAATCCTGATATAAGTGAAAATGCTCTCTCTCTGGGATAGGATATGTTTTAGATTTCTATCTTAATTTGAGAAAAACGGTATCACTTCCAGAAAGGAGATAAGCATCCTAAATGAATAAATTTACTAAAATATAAAATCCAGAATAAATAAGTTCTGGCCCCGAGCATCTTCCCAGCCTCATCTCTTGCCACTTTCCTCTGGAACTCTGAGCTCCAGCCATAACGAACTTCTTGTGGTTCCTTGTACGTGTCCTACTCTTCCTGGCTCCTGGCCTTTGCACATGGCTTTCCGTTGTCCTGGAACATTTCCTCCATTTCCCATCTCTCTCCACCTTCACCTGGTTAACTCCCAGACATCTTTTAGGGCCATCTTCCCATGACCCCTATTTGGATTGGGGGCTCCCTTCTGGTTCTTGCATGACTCTCTATATCAGGGGTTCTTAACCTTTTTTGTTCCACAGACTCCTTTGCCAGTCAGGTGAAAACCATGGACCCCTTACTAAGGCAACACTAAATCACACCCGCACCAACATGTCCCCACAAGAATAATGCTTTTTTGAATTTCAATTCAAGCTTATGGACCCCTTGTTAAGAACCCCTACTCTACATGCACAGCATTTTCATACTGCATTGTAACTGTCTGCATACCCTATTCGATTGTGGGCTCGATGCTGGTAAGGAACAGCCAATATACTCTCTAGTTCTTTTCTGTGTCACGATGCCTAGCATTGGGTAGGTGCTTAATAAACTGCCTAGTTGTTGAGTGAATCAGTGTTACTACTTTTATTCCAGAGTTTGTGCAAGAGCAAGCTTTAGTATTTGGGAGAGATTAAAGTGCAGAGATTTTGCTTAACTGAAACCTATTTAAAAGTTAGTCCTTAGCTGTTCTTACATACAAAATGGTCGATGTTTAGGTTTGCCCTTCTTGTGTTCCTGACTCAGCTATTCAACAGAGCAATAAAATGGCCAGAGTTGCTGATTCTATAATTTTACTCTTATACTAACATAGATCATATATTAAAAATCTATAAAAAGTAGCAACCCCATTTAAAAGGTTAGATAAAACCCAGAGACAAAAGGGACGGGCCTCATAGCAAAAATGTTCCCTTATTCGTCAATTTATGAGATTTCAAAACTAGAGGTCATGGGTCAGACTTTTGATGGGAAGAACCAGAGTAAAGTTTGGGGCAACTATTTAAAAGTGCAAAAGTGCAAGTCTGTGTTGACAAGCAATAATATTATATTGGAAAAGATGGATTTTAAAGAAAGAACTGGCAAAGCATAAGCTCCAGTTATACAAGGACGTTAAAAACGTTTTTATGAGGTCATGTGAAAAATGTCAACTTAAAATCTGTTTCCTAACATGAAAGAAGAATCGCTGATTTTACAATGTAGAGGAAAAGCGCCCGCTGAGGGACACGCTTTTTCTGGTGGAATGGGTGACAAGAGTGCATAGAGATTCTCTTCTTGTGTTTGGTAAATAAATTCTTCCCTATTAAAGCTTTCATATGCATAAATTATCATACAGCCAATGGCTTTTAGACTTGAGAACAACCCTAAGACCCATCTTGTCCAAAGTCTCATTTTATAGATGAGGTCAAACATTTGCCTAAGTTTATTCTTAGATGATGGCAGAAAAGGAACTAGACCATATATAAATTCATTTTTATTTGGTCTCCCTGCACTTTATTAATAACACAGCAAAAACCATTATCTTTCCTCAGTCAGTTGGCCACTATTTAAACAGTGTGATGCTGGGAGATGAGAAAGGCACTGAGAAAAGCCATTAACCATCCACAGCTCCATTTCCTAGGCAGGTGGTCAGCCGACAGTTTAGTAGTGGGAAAATTTCCAATTTGCATGAGTGGAACATGTACAAATAAGATAAAGCTGGCTACAGGAAAGTAATTTCCCCAACTTGCCCAAGCCTGGGATTTGGAAAGCTGCAGCCTGCTCTGGAATTCTGGAACCTCACAAATGGTCCTGGGTAGAACTCGCCACATGACCTCGGCCCACGCATGGCAGCTTGTCAAGGTTCCAGGGGGCTGGCTGGCCCACAGGCTACAGCTGAGACAGAAAAACAAAGGGAAAAAATCCTCCCACAACACATACACATAAGCAAAAACTATCTTCCTGTGTTCTCTGCCAAGAGACTTGGAGCAAAAGAGATGAGTTCAGGACTCTGATTCATCCATCAGACAAATAAAATCAATCTATGGAGGTCGGGGGGGCAATTTATGAAGCAAAAATAGTTCAGTTTTGGAAAGGGGGCTCTGGAGAGAATGCAAATGCCATCCTGGAAATCTAATTTCACAGTGAGGAGAGAAAAGGGCTCATGTGGATTTCTGAAAATGCCAACAGGAGAATACATCCAGAGGGGCAACTTCAGAGGCAAAGAGCACCAAGATGCCAGGCCTCCTCCCACTTTGCAAAACACAGAAAAGTACAGTTTAGAGTTCTGAGCCAGCTCCCAGCTGAGCTGAAGGAGAACTATCTCTAGTAGGGAAGGGCCTGAAAGCCCTATTCAATTTCAGCAACACTGAAAGATGTCTGGTTGGTGAAACGTTAGGACATACTTCCTCCAGGAGTGCCAAGCTCCTGGGCTGGCCTGGGGCATCTACCCTTGGCCCCTGGCCAAGGCCACTGCCCACTCTTTCACTGACTTACTCCCTGATTGTTTTCTCTCTCTGCTCTGCACACACAACTCCCAGATGACTCTTAGGTTTGGTTGACCAGTTGTTCCTCTGGTTCTCTCTCCATGTCCTCTCCCTCTCCCCTCCCCCCACAAAACAAAGAGTGTAGGCACAATACTCAGGGGAACAGGGCAAAACAGATGCCACTGAAGACTCAGATAAGCAATGAGACTCAGATAAGGGGAGCCTAGCATATACATCAGAGATGGCAGAGAAAAAGAAGACTGAAACACTTACTATTCAGTAGTACATGATTGGGGTAAAAAATGAATGTGGTAAATTGAGTTACATGCCCCAGAAAAAGACATGTTCTTAATCTTAATTCATTCCTGTGGGTGTGAACCATTGTAAATACGACGTTTTGAGGATGTTTTTAGTTAAGGTGCGGCCCAACTAAATGAGGTTGGTCCTTAATTCTATTACTGGAGGTTTTATGAAGATGATGCCACTGGAAGAGCAGATGCTGGAAGTCAACAGAACCCGAAGAGAAAGAAGAAGCTACCATGTGCATTGTCATGTGACGGAAAAGCCAAGGACCCGAAGATCACTGGCAGCCAGCCCCAGGATCTCACAGACTTGAGGAAGAAAGCATCACCTTACCAATGCTTCTATTTTGGACTTCTCCTAGGCTCAAAACCATGAGCCAATAAATTCCCATTGTTTAAGCCAATCCATTAGTGGTATTTCTGATTGCAGCCAGGAAACTAAGACAGTGAAAAAATACAGATAGCAAGATTCTGCTATATCATTTTCCACAGAAAGAAGAGGAAAGGTATCAAAAGAGGCGAACTGGCACATGAAGGACTGAATTTTCATAGTACATGTACGTAATCATCATCGCCACGTAACAAACTGTGAATGGGATTAGTTGGAGGCACTGAGGGAAAGAAAGAGAGAAAAGGACACATTATGTTTTATTTTAAAACATAAAGTAATGCTTTCAAAGTTGACTGATAGCCAGAGCATACTTTCTCTTAGTTTGTTCCTCAACTTGCTACTTTTTACATCAAAATTCTGCAAAGCTTTTCAATTACCACTCTCAGGTACAAGCCCCTTCTGAAGGACATAAAAGAAAAGCCAAAGCTACCAGGCAGTCTTTCAGACCAGGACTTGGAGAACTGTTTGGAACCCCTTACCCAGACATGGAAGAGGGTCCTTGGTGCGCAAGCAAACTTCTGGGCTGGCTTCCACCAGGCCTATACACCCAGGCCTTCCTCTAGGGACACTGCCAGGAGTCAGGATGAAGGAGACCAGAAGCTATGTTCTCCCCTTGCATTGTTTCAAGACAGAATCTCACCATGACTTGCCCAGTAGGGAAACTCCAATTGGTACAGAAGGTTGACTGCCCATTTGGGGCCCTTGGACCTTTTGTGGGACTGGAGAGCACTGAAGAGAAGAATAAAGACAGCAAATAAGCAGACTGAAGCTGGGCAGCAGCCACATGTCAGGCCACAGTGGGCACTTCCAATTACTGAGATTTCCCTTTCTCTCGGTTGTTTACAGTCCCTCACAACAAACCCAAAATGTGAGGCTCTGCTGCAGGAGCCCTATGGCACTGGGAGTTCTCCTTAGATTTTCCATAGCAAACTTGTGTGAGTCTTTCTCTCTTTCTTCTAGAAGTCCTCCAAGAGTGAGGCATTTTCCCTTCAAAATGTTGAAAAAAACTCTCTGTATAATGTTGTCTTACTAAGAAATTAATTTTATAAACAGGAGGCTGGTTTAAATAAAAAATGAAAAACAAAGATATACTTATTTCATAATTGGCAGAGCTTCTTCTATTTTTAAAGTTTTCTCTAACTTGCCCGTGGCCCCTCTCCCAGGTCTGATTGTCTTATTATATTAACACAGATTTGGTTTATCTATGCATTTCCATCATGGCTCATAAATTGAAAAAAGTACCTTTTTGCTGAAAATCACATTTCACAAATCCCTTTGGGAGCAGGAAAAAAAATGCAAACCATTTAAAAAGATTAGTTTGTGGGAGTTGGAAGTCAGTCACGAGTCCCTCCTCTGTATTATCTTCCGGTTAAGTGAGTGGGACGCCCCAGGCCACGTTTATAGTGACGAAAGGTACTCAATCTCTTACTGCAGGTCTGAACCTCTTTGAGACCGTAACTGCTCTCCAGTCAAAACACGCAAAATGTAAAACTGAAAGCTTAAAAAAGAAAACCTCTGTTTTCTCTTCTGAATGTCTAAGACAACTCAAGCCGGCTCACAAATTGGGCGGAGCGGGTGATGAGCAGAGCACACAGTGGCTCCTCAGGGCATTTTTCTATTTGACTTAGATTGAGCAATCCTGAAAAACAAATCGCGTGGATCAACTGTCGGAGGGTATAACACACATTTCAATGCATTCGTTTCTTGAAATAAAACTGCTAATTAAAAAAACCAATTTATTTGAGAAGGTTCATTTTATAGTACTTCTTATTTCTGCTCTAACTTTGAACACACTAACCCACCCTAGGTTAGTGAAGTCCCTAGGGGCCAAGTACATATGGCCATGGTGAAGCCTGGCAGGAGGAAGTGTGTGAAAGGTATAATGAGCAGCATGAGTATATTTTGGCCAAAAATGATGCCCATCAACACATTACACTAGGTCATAAGAAAGGCACTGTTTTTGGTATATTTGGAGCATGAAACATGACTTTGGTATTTAAAAGAGAATGCACCTCCTGCTGCAGCCTTTGGAAAGCCTCTTCTAGTCAGACACTACATTCCATGCTGCCATGGAATGTAGCACACACCTCTTATCAGGTCAAGGAGAGCGCCATATGTGTAAGGAGAGAAGGGTCAGCCAGTGCCTCCACGTCGAGCACATCCATTTCCTGTCCTTTGCTGTTCCGACAAAGGAACATTTCAGTCTGGCTACTGCAGCCAGCTCCTGATCACTCAGGCTTGTACGGCAACCCCGGATCGCCAATGCTGGTATGTACAACACATACCAGAGAAGACGGCCTCTCTTTATTTTGTTCCTGGGTGTCCCTGTGTGGGCAGGGATTCTTCAACAATGCCCACTGGGCTATCGGGCCCAGGCTCACAGCCCCTGCACTCAGCCCAGCAGAGGACGTGGCCTGGGTCAGTATCAGAACCGGTCTAAGGGAGCCACAGGGGTAGTGCTGTGGAGGATACCAGGGTACACAGGAAAGCTGGTCCACAATGGCTTTCAAAATTGAGTCTGCTTGGGACGGTGTCCTGAACAGTTCCTTATTTCTGCTTTTCAGTGAGGTCTGGGAACCCTGGCTGAGCGAAGGTAGGTGGCTATGGAGAATGTGGAGAATGCCCCAGGCCTGCCCAAGATTCCTAGGGTCTCTGGATGCTGAGGGTCAGACTAGCACAGGCCATTTCGGGTAGTCCCATAAGTTTCCATGACCTTGCAGTAAGAGGCCAGGCAAGGAGCCAGCACAGGCACCAGCGCCACTGTCACCAGGACCACCCCCACTTCTTCCACCATCACTGCTCATCTCCGGAGAACTTCCTAAAATTGGTTCTTCTCTTATTTGAGCCTCAGAAAAGTCCTGTGGAGTTGATCGGGCAGCTTTAAGGATCCCTGATGCACAAAGGTGAGGAAACTGGGGCTGAAGGATTTAGTAGATTGCCTAAGACCTAAGAGTAGATAGCCTAGTAATTTGCCCAGTGTAGAAAGCTATCACACAGTGGCTATCGAGGTGTGAACATGCAAGTTCCCACCCCTGCTTTCCTCTTTGGAAAATGTGTCTCTATTCCTGAACAAAACCATTTTATTGCTTCTTCTCCTTCCTTCCCCTCCTTTATCTGCCTCTGAGGATGTTAAAAAGCGAAAGTAAGCCATAACTGGCATCTTGGTCCTGCTTTTAATTCAGGCAAGTCTGAATGTTCCACACGTCATTCATTGATCTCTCTCACTAGTGAGGTGCTTGAAATTACCCTCTAGCCTTAATTCTTCAGGGGCTTAATTCATGCTTGTTGGCCAAAACTCTCATTCCTTTTCCTCCATCTCTTAAAGTTGGAGGGAGGCCTTTCTTTTATAGTTCCTCTTGCTTCCATTTTATTTACACCTTTCTAATAATTAAGCCCTATTTTTAAACATCGTTTCAGACAGACTGGATATTTTAAGTCTTGATGAAAAAAAAAAAAAAAAAGATACAG
>JAQZBX010038433.1:0-23425 GCA_029593785.1 Cabassous unicinctus | reverse complement strand
AAAACTCCCACAACTTTCCACCGTCACAGTGGATGGCGCTCTCAGTACTGAACTCTTAGCCCTGCAAATGTCATCTAACTGACTGCTCAACATCGCCTTTGGGATGTCCACAGCTGTGCTGGCTGATATGATAACCCCTAGTCACATGTGGCTACTTAAATTGAAATTCAGTTCCTCAGACTAGCTTCAGTTCAAGTTCCCAGTGGCCACACATAGCTAGTGACTGCTGTAATAGACAGTGCCGATATCAAACATTTTCATCGTTGCAGAAAGTTCCATGGGTCAGCACTGGTCCATAGGAATCTCAACGTCAGGCATTATCTTACCAGTTTTCCTCCTGTGTGGAAGTTACTTGTCATCCCCTCCACACCCCCACTGGACTGCTAGTACCTTGAGGGACAAAGCTTGTGACTTGTGTCTCCCTGCTGGCCATCTAGCACAGTGCCAAGGACATCGAGCACATTCAATCAACATGGGAGGGGGAAAAAGTGGGATAAAAAAATGAACGATGAGGAAACTGAGGCTCATAAGTGTGCCCAAGACCATAGTTCGTATATGACCAAACTGGAATTTGAGCCCAGACTGTTTAACTCCCCAGTAAGGTCATAGTACACGGCGTATGTTAATCCTTTTTCAGAATGTATCAGACAATTACTGCAGATGGAGATTTTAAGAGACTTGTGTGAAGCCTTCAACTTCTGGGCTCAGGAAAGCAATCATTTTGTTTCAGTCTAGCTCCCTGGAGAGTGGACCTACAGCCTGTTGTCTTTCATATTTCTCTTTGATGAAGTGACAACAGAACTGATGTTATGCTTACCACACTTAGACTGCTTTTATTCTACAGATGAGGGGGAAAAAGACTCCAAACAACTTGGACAGAGGTCTGTTTTGTTCTTCAAAACACAGGACGAAGTGCAGTTGGTATAGAGGGAAGAATCCTCTTAAGAAAAAATGTAAACCATAGAAATACAGGCTGGGCAGCTTAAAAAGGAAACAACCTTGGTCGTAGTTGGAGGAATGGTGGGGAAGGGAAGCTTTCGGGATGTCTCAAAAGCAATATAGTTGCCTTTCACCTAATGGTGAAGAAATAATCTTTCACCCTGTCCTGGTCAGTTTCCTATTAGGCTATTAAATCCAGTTGTGGCTTGTGTGTGTGTGTTTTATTTACTTTATTTCAATTTATCCCCCCCCGCCCATGGTTCTCTAGTTTCTCTGCTCATTGTTTGTTCACCTTCTTCAGGAGGCAACGGGAACCTAACCCGGGACCTCCCACATGGGAGGCAAGTGCCCAGTGGCCTGAGCCACATCCCCTCCCCACAGGCTGCGGCGTCTGCTGGCTTTTGGCATCTGCTCGTTGCGGCAAGGTGTGAGTGTCTAGCTCGTCTTCTTTAGGAGGCACCAGGACCCGAACCCAGGACTAGGCGGGTGCCCAACTGGTAGAGTCACTTACGCTTCCCAGTGTGTTTGTTTTTAAGATGTAGACAATTTAGGAAAGGTTTAGATATATAGTTATAATCTCATTTTTTTTCCTGATTATAAAAGAAGTAGAAGTTTGTTATAGAAAATAAATGGAAATAATACCAAACAACAGAAGATAAAAGTAATTATGAATTTTGGATTTGACTGGAATTCAGCCAACACAAATACCCTCCCCATATCAAAACTGACCACAGCCCTGCCCTGCTCCTCCTGCACCGCTGTCACCAGGCTTGAGCGAGGGGCGAGGCAGAGTGGTCTGCCTCACCAGCCTGCGTATGTGTGTGTGGGGAGGGGGGGGTGGCACACACATCTCTTCCAGCTTGGTCCAGACACAGGAACTATTTCCACCACTGGATTCATTCCTGAGGATCCAGAGCTGTCCTTTAAGGAATGCAAATACCCTGAAGAAATGCAAATAACCCTGGAAGGGGTGGAATTTGGATATAAAATCACTTTCCCTCTTCAACTCTTCAGAATATGTATACGTGAGAACTTTCCTGTACCCAGAAGGATCTCAATGCTTGGGAACAGCAGATCCTTGAAGGTGCAGAACTCCCTGGAAACCTATAAAAGATATGAACCAGGGAGGGGGAAGTTCAGAAGACAAACCACTTCCGCTTGGGTAATTTTTAAAGTAAATCCTGAAAAGGAGTAATAGACTTAGTTAAGACTTGGAGGGAATACAGAAGAAAATCTGATCTCCAGGTTTCCTCTCAGCAGTCTGTGCTGATGGCGACGCCAAAGCATTGCTTTCCCATCTCTGCTGTGGGTTCCGTCCTGCCTTCCTCTCAGTCATCTGAGCCAACTCCACCCATCCCTGCTTTGACTTGAATTCCTTAGCTCAATTAATGGCACCATCACTTGTTCAGCTGTCAAAGTTTAGTGATTTTTGATCTCTTTCTCACCCTCACAACCAAACTGGTCACCAAGTCTTGTCTACTTTTTTTTAAAGATTTATTTATTTATTTATTTATCCCCCCCTTGCTGCTTGTGTTTTACTGTGTCCATTTGCTGTGTGTTTCTTCCATGTCTGCTTATCTCCCCCTTGCTGTGAGGTCCTGCTGCATCAGCCCACCGCGACTCGCGGGCCGGCCTGCCCTCACAAGGAGGCCCCGGGAAGCGAACCCGGGGCCTCCGGCGTGGTAAACGGGAGCTCTATCCATTGAGCCACACCCGCTTCCCGTCTTGTCTATTTTTGCCTCTGGACTGTTTCCTAGACCCTTTCCTTTCTTCCCAACCTCAGGGCCACTGCTTGAGTTTCAGGCACCCTGATTCTCCAATCCAACCCCAACACTTGCCAGAGGGCGACTTCCCCTAGTGGTGCCAAGTACGTCATACTGAGACTAACGGCTCTAGATGATGCCCAAAGTGTCCAATATGGCATACAGCGATCTTCACAACCTGGCACCGATTTATTTTAATCTTACTCTCCACATCCTATTCTCCAGCCACACCAGCTTCCAAGACCTTTCCCTAAACACCCCTGGCTTCCAGGCCACATATCCTTGGACCCGCTGCTCCACAGGACTTAGCTAGGTTTTCCAATCTCAGGCAATCTCTCATTTCTCCTTCAAGAGCTAGATCGGAGACCACGCCTGTAACTTGGGTTCCATTCTCCCTTCCCGTGGGCTCCCATTGAACTTTGTATAATTGTCTTCCCCCTAGATGGTGAACTGCTTGAAGGCAAGGACCTGTCCCAGCACTTAGCATGGTGTTCGGTCAGCAGACACTCAAAAAACGATTGTTAAATTAAATAGCTAGTGCTTACAGTTTGTACTTTATTTGGTCCGTATGTATTGTAATCTTTTCATGTGTATGAGATGAGGTGTGACCAAGCCCTGATGTGACTCATTATTTAACAAGCCAGCCAGATATATATCTCCAAATGAGGTCTGCTTCCCTCAAAGCCATCGCCACGTGAGAGCGGATGCTTAGTCCCGTCATGCTATCATTGCTCAAAACCCTTTTGGAATACCCCTCTGAGAAACAACTTTGGCATTTACAGTTTTTTCTTATCAATATGCTCCACGGTAGGAGTTTTTCCCACTCATTCAACATTTATTATCCACTTCTCTATCCCAGGCACCAAGCTGGGGCCCTGGGAAAGAGAAGATCAATCAGTCTCCAGAGAAGTTTCTGTTTGGTAGTGGAGATAAGATCTGAACAATCACTGTAATACAAGACCAAGTGACAATGCTTAAGAGGTTGGATTTGATTTTTGGAAAATGCCAGAAGTCCTTTGATTTTCAGCCTGCCAGCACAGTGGATGATGGAGCTGAGTGATAACATGCTGCTTTAAGTCAATTTGTTCTGAAGGTTTGCTAACAGGAGCCCAGCGTGTTTGCAGCAAGGGCACTCCTCTTCCCCCCAACAAGACACTGACCTCATTTGGCATGTGCGTTTCAAGCCCAGGCTCCCTCTGTGGCCATGCTCTTCTATATCCCGAGCCTCCCTATCCTCAGCTAGCACAAGCTTAGGTAGGTGCTGAGTGAGGTCTTAGCCTTCCTTGTTGGACACCTAAGAGTTGTTGGATGCAAAGTCACTGAGCTACAGAGCCCGAAGAGTGTCTCATGCCATGCCTACACGGACTTCACACTGAGCGTCCTCTGCCCCATGTGGTTTTGCTTCGCAGGGACAGTTTTGCGGATCCCCAATGGACAGACGAGAACAACTGAAAGGATTAAAGCCGGGGAGGGCAGGCGCGGGGGGACTGGTGGCGGATCCGGGAATAGAACCCGGGAGTTCCTGCTTCCTGGTTGCCCAGAGCAAGTGTCCTTTGGTGGGAGCCGCGGGGAAGGGAGCAGCCCTTCCTGCGCGCCGGGCGCCCGCTCGCGGCCCGGCCTTTCTGCCCCGCGCAGAGGGACGCCGGCCGGTAGCCGGGGACCCCGGGGCGGCTGCGCGGGAGGCCAGGGGACCCCCCACCCTGGTTAAGGGGAAGAGTTCAGCTCCTGGGAAGGGGACTCGGGGGCTCCGCGGCGAGGTGAAGGCACAGAGAAGGGCTTTGGGGAGGAGGAAAGGAGTCGCGGCTGAGAGATCAAAGGGAAAGTATGCGTGCGGGGGAGCGGCCGAGGCCGGATCCAGAAACTGAGGTCAAAGTTGAGGGGTCCGCGCGGCCGGCTCCCCGCCCCGGGCCCTGGCCCCGCCCCTCGCCGCAGCCCCCTCCCCCGCCCGCCGGCGTCCCAGTCTCCTCCCCGCGGTGCCGGTGGCGGGGCCGCCACTCCCTCGCTGCCTGCCTCCCTCAGCTGCGCGCATCTCATACCAGCCCTCATTCCGCACATTCCAGGCTGCCGCCTCTCAAACTTGAGGCCAGGGGCCGCGAGGGCCGGCAGCTCCCGGCTCCCGCGCCGCCGCCGCGTCCGCGCTTCAGGTGAGGGGCGCCCGCCCGCCCGCGCGCCGCGGGCCGCCTCCCGGCTGCTCTTTTCTTTCCGCCGCTCCCCTTTCCCGCCTTGGACTTCTCGCGCTCCTCGCGTCGCCCCGTCCTTCCCTCCTTTCTTCCCCTCTCCCTGGGCGCGCGGCCCCCGGCCCCGCCGCCCTCGCTCCCGCCCCCTCCCCGCGCGCCGCCCGCATGCCCGCGCCCCCTTCCTCTCGCCGGGTTGACTCACTCCTCCAGGAATAGGGATCTCCCGTGTTTTCCCGTCAGTCCCATTCTGGGAAAACTCTCCTCCCTCCGCGCGCACGGCCCGGGCTGCGGCGAACTTGGCGGGGGCCGCCCGGGGTCGGCTCTGGCCCCGGCCCCGCCTTCGTGCCCTGCCGTCGGGTCGCCGAGGGGCTCCGCGGCTGAGCGCCTGTCGCCTCTGCAGTGGAATCGCCGGACTCCGGGGACCTCAGCGGAGCCGAGGCTGGAAGAGTTGGCGCTCGGGGCGGACCTCTTGGCACTTAGCGCACCCACCCCACCTTCCCGCACCCTGGGACCGGTGAGGACCGCGGCCCCGCCGCTCGCCCCGGGCTGAGGGGCGGGGAGGGCGGGCTCCCGGGCACGCGAAGGAACCGGGAGTTGTAGGACCTCGCCGGAGGACACACTTCTGGGGTGCTGCGCGCGGCACGTGGATTGTAGGGGCGATGCGCACCGCGGGGGTGGGGAAGCGGGATACGCGAGCTTTTGGGGGATAGGGAGTCCGGGGCGCTGAAGGGACCAGAGGCGGAACGCAGAACTCCGGCAACGGTGGGGACCCAGCGCCCACGCCCCCTTTCTGCTGGGCCCTTTACGGGCCTGGAAGAGAGGAGCCCTGGAGGTAGGTGTATTGGCTGGTTTAGGTGCTAAGATGCGAAAGAGAAGTCCCACCCCGCAGGGAGGGGTAGGGAAGCCTGTCGTGTTCCACGGTGGCAACTGTGTGTCTAGAGAGCACAGCTCCCAAACCCCAAAGCGAACCTTTCCCAGCAGGCAGCCCGGGCGCCGCCTCTGTGCACGTGTAAAGGGGGTTCCAGACTGGGTGGGTATCCGTGGTGAGCCCGCGTGAACTTCCAGCTGTGGGTCCCTAGCTTGCTGTAGGTGAGAGTGATCGCTATTGGCATCGACTCACCTTGGCTTCTAGTAGGCAGATTTGTTTTGTGTTGAAAGTGAGTGACAGTGTGTCTGTCTGCTTGACTGGGAGCTGTCTGAGAGCATGCGGGTCTCTGAGCGGGTGTGTGATGCCGCCTGGCTAAGTGTCTTTGTGAGGATGTGGTTCTGCTCTTCCTCCCTGCACAACCATGGGCAGGAGCAGGGATAATTGGACTGTGATGGTGGCAGTGTTTGGCCTCCAGGCTCCCTTCCCCCTGGACGGGGCAGAGCTGGAAGGAAGCTGTCTACACCTGCCTCTTCTAGGCAGCTGTCCCTCCGAGGCCAGTGGATCTTGTTCCTGCCTGGAACAGTTTAGGGAGTAAGCTGAGGGAGGGCTAAAAGTAGTTAAGATCTTTGCCTTCAAGTTGTTGATAGTGAGAGTTGGGCATGTTTGTGGGGGTGAGTGATGGAGACCATTTTGAATCTTGAGACTTGTGTAAATAGGGCTTTCAAGTTGTCCCCAAGGACAAATAAGAATTGATTTGATGTAAACCAGCCTGAACTACTTTCTACTGGTCCAACTATCCTTGGAGCCCACTAGGTTAATAAATGAAAGAAGCCCCCGTTCTTTACAAATTGTTAGACCCCCCTCAGTGCTCTGCTGTGGGAAGGGGAATGAGTAGCTTATTCTGTGAATGCTCTTGTGCCAGCCGGGGAGGCAAAGGCTGCCCCTGCTTTGCTAGGTGGCCTGGGGGTGGGGGCATCTCAGTTTCCCCATCTCTTCCTTTCTGCATTGAGGAGAATTGTTTTCTCTCCATTGAGGGTTTTCCCACGTGAAACATCTTAGAGGAGTGAGCTGGGCGGGGTGGGAGCCACCGTGTGACATGGCATGTGGTGGGGGCCACGGGGTTGTAAGGGCGATGGGACCGCAGGGGTGGGGGCTCCGGCACCAGAGGTCTTTCTTCAGTTCCAGGATGGGTTGATTTGGGCATAACGTTTCGAGCTTCTTGGAAGGAAGGGACGGGGGTGGGGCCTGGGCCCTGCCCTTCCATCCATGCTGGAGGGTGCAGAGGTTTTGGGGGGAGCCGTCACCTCTCACCTGCTTAGGCCAGGAGTGTGGCTGGGCCTGCGAGGGAGTGTGGTTTAAAGGCAACACTGATGCGGTGGAAAGGATGTGGGTTTGAGATCTGGGTCCAGGTCCTGACGGTCACTACCTCTAAGGCTCTCAGGCTCAGTTTCCTGATTTATATGGTGGAGCAGGTAAGAATATCCAGAAGATTTGTTGTCAGAATGTTTGCAAAGCACACAGCACAGTGTCTGGCACATCCCAGGGACTCAGTAGTGTACCCAGTGTTTCCTAAGCTTATTTTAGCAAGGAACCTCTTTTTACCTAGGGGTCAGTGTTTTTTGGATTAGTGTTTCTCTGAACGCCCTTCGAGGAACTCTGCTCTATTCATTCATACATTTCTTTAGCCTTTACTATGGAGAGGCCCCGCGCCACATTCTGTATCCTTAGGAAACCGGGGTAGCTAGTGCCTCCAGCTTGAATGTGCTGAACAGTTTTGGACATTCTGATGTCAGGGTCTAACACCCTCATTTTAAAGGCAGAAAGCCTGAGGCCCCCAGAGGGACGGTTAGGTCACACAGCCAGCGAATGGCTGAGCTGGGGCTAGAACCCACTCTCCTTTCTCTTTGCATTCTGTCTTGTGCTCTGTGGCTCCACCTCTCAGACCCCTCCAGCCACCTCCATCTAACAGGTGTGGAGGCTGGCCGGTGTCTCCTATCTGTGGCTCAGATAAAGTTGGGAGGGGGTAGAAACCCTCCCTCTGTCCCAGCAGAAAGCACGGACCTGCTGGGAAGGAGCTGTGTTACTGTAGAATCTGAGAATGCCAAGACCAGAATGGGGGCGGGGGTGTCCTCAGAGGGTTTCTACAGCCCACTCTCCTTTCTCCTCACCGGTCTGTGCATTACTCTGCCAGGTGGAGGAGGGTCTCCCCTATCTTCTAGATCTCCTGGGATGCCCGTGCCACCTCCTCCTCCTTTGATTTCCATTCTGGGGCCTTGCACTGGTGACTTTCACAAAGCAGCAGTACCAAACCTGTGGCTCCACCTCCTCAGTGGAAGTGGAGGACATTGGCCACCAGCCTTGGTCCACTGCCTTTCCTATAAGTTGAGGTCAGTCCGGTGGCAGTTGGAAATTCAGGGCTTGTTGGGGTGGCTTTACCTGGCCTGTCTTCCTTTTGCCCCCCCATGACCCTTTGTTGGCAGGGCTTGAGACGCCAGCTCTCTTTAAAGCTCTGAAATTGGAGCTGAACAGCTGCTCTCTGGCACCCCCCTTTCTCCCAGGGTTTTAAGCAGCTCTGGGGCCCAGGTGGGGGTGGGGGCAGGGCTTTGCCGCTGAGAAGCCCAGAGTCCCTGACTCCCACCCTCTTAATTCCAGTTTCGCCTCGACCTCTCTGAAATGACAGTCCCTCCCTTGCTTTTGGTTTTTCCATCTAGATGTTGGAGAGCTTCTGATCACCACCTGCTTTCTGTACGCCCCTTCCGCTGGCAGGGACGGCATCTTTGGGGGCATTTCTTCTAGAAATCCAGTCTCTAGGATCCGTACCTCCACCCAGGCAGGCTCCCTGTAGTGTGCGCCAGCCCCCATGGGTGGGGACTCTGCTTCCTTTGACCCAAACTTCGTGGGAACAATAGACTTCAGAGGAGTCACCCGGGGCAGGAAATGGGAGCTGTGCTGAGGCAGGGGTGACCCTCCTGGGGGAGGGGGTTGCATATCCGGCCTAAAGGAAAGGCAGAGTGTTGGGGGCAGTGCAAAGGGCACTGGGGAGGGGCCGATGACACACAGGGTGGGCCCCGGGGTGGGGCTTTGTGAAGGGGGCTGTTGACTCCGAGTGAAACCTGAGCTGCTTAGAGCCCACAGTTTGGCAGAGCATTGTTTTGTGTTTTACTAGAAAAGGTACTGTGGGTGCCTAGCTCATGCCAGGCCCCCCCCCCCACCAGGACCATGTCTACCCCCTCCCTTCAGCTCCCGAGATGTCTGCGTGAGTCGTCCTGGCCTGGATAAAAGGCTAGTTTTGTTTCTTCCTGGCTGTTCTCCATGTTGGCATTTCACCTCGAGTAATAGTTGACGGGGGAGGCCGTGCTGTGCAGTCGGCAGAGCTCTGGACGGGGGTCAGCAGGGCTGGGGCAGCCGGAAGACGTAAGGCATTTCTCCAGCCGCAGAACGCAGAGCGCGGAGGTGACAGGCGGGGGGGGCTTCTGCCCCAGGCAGGTGGCGGAATGTCCGCTGGAGGCCTCTTATCCTGCCATGTCTTTGCAAGAGTATACAGAGCCTTGAGAGGGCCAAGGCCCACTTTTCTTTCTCCTGTTTTTTTCCTTGTGTGTGCATTTTTTTTTTTTTTTTGCATTGTTTTTTTTATTGCAGTACATATAAATAAAAAACACAAAATGTCCATTTTAACCATTTTTTAAGTGTACACTCTAGGGCTATTAATTACATTCACAATGTTGTGCTACCAGCACCATCATCCCTTACCAAGACTTTTTCATTGACACCAAACAGAAGCTCTGTACCTATTTAGCAATACCTCCAGATTCCTTGAGTTCAGGTTGCCCGATTCACTCAGAACTGCAGGAGTGACCACCAAACCACTGACAGATCTCGAGGGAGCCCTGATGGCTGGGGGAGGGAAGGGTGGAGGAGAGGAGAAGAGGAGGTTGAGTCAACCAGTAGCCAAGGTGGATCCACTCTAACAAGTCTTGGAGACATAATCTAATCTGAATGTTCAGTGAGGCATTTGAGTCTAATGATTTTCTTGGGTACAAGAGAAATGAATGTGGCCTGGCGGGTACAGCGGTGAGATGGGTTTGTGGCTGGCGGAAGAACTGCCCTGATGCTGACTGCTGTGCTTGCGTCACCCTGTGGGAGGTTTCTAGCGATATACCACGGAGCACTCTCTTTGGCTTTGTCCTCTTTTGCATGTTTTATCAAAGGCATTGGCATAGTGTAAAGAGAACATGTTTATCAATTCTGTGGGGATCAAGGGTAGCAAACATACTGGATAACAGAACCAGGATTCAGAATCATCTCGGTGGACTAGAAGGCGGAGGTTAAGCAGAAAGATGAAATAAAATTTTTTTTTCTAACTTTTAAAATTAATATATGTTCACTGTAGAATCTCTGGAAAATAAGGAAGCTATAAAGAAGAAAACAAAATAGTCCCACAATTCAGGGATGGGCATGGTTAGTATTTTGGTATATTGCCCTTCAAATTTGTGTTCTTGTAAATCTATATATTTTAACATAACTGCAGTTATACTCTATTCTCCCCCCACACACACTGAACACCATATTGTAATATCCCCATGTCATAAAAATGATTTAAGACTATATGAGGGAGTGGATGTGGCTCAAGCAGTTGAGCACCCGCCTCCCACACGGGAGATCCCGGGTTCGGTTCCCAGTGCCTCCTACAGAAGACAAACAACGAGCAGACAACGAGCAAAAAAAAAAAAGCAAACAGACAACAAGCAAAAACAATGAGCAAGGCAATGAGCAGACAATGAGCAAAACAACAAGAGTGGGTAGCAGATGTGGCTCGAGTAGTTGAGCACCCGCCTCCCACATGGGAGGTCCTGGGTTTGTTCTGGCACCTCCTAAAGAAAAAACAAACAGACAATGAGCAAAAAAACAATAAAAACACAACAAGCAGATAACGAGCTAACAGATGAGGGAGCCATCTGGAGGAGGGGGAACTATAATTTTTAGAACCTGAATAATGTTACATTATATTGGATGTATTTTAATTTATTTAGTAAGTGCCTATGAGGATTTATTCTAGATATTTCTGCCTTCATCATCTATTATAATTCTCATAATAGCCTGTGAGATAGGGATTGTTTGTTAGTTTCTGGTTTTTAACCTCTGCTTTGCAGAAGAAGAAAAGAGTTACACAGTGCTTAATGCTGGAGTTAGAGTTTGAACCCAAGTTGAATGATTCTTCCCACCACTCCAGTAAACCAAGAACCTGTGTAGGCTGGTGGTGCAGCCAGGTCTGCTTCAAGGAAAGCTTCGTCCGCTGATCTCCGTGATGCTTGGCCACACTGAGAGCCACGTCTGGTTTTGGAGGGTGGGTGCATCTGAACTTAATAAGCGTTGATCTCACACTTATTTCGACTGCCTAAGTGGCCAGACGGCTACCTCTTGCTAGGGAAGCTCTGGAGGGGTCTTTGCACTGGGTGGGAAATCGGAGTAGATGATTTTCAGGCCTCTACTTCCTCTAAGATTCTGTGGTCCTCAGCTTTTACACTAGGTGATCTGTGAGGTGTTGGCCCACCCTGACATTCTGGGATTCCTGCTGCAGACAGCTGCCTCCTGCGCTGGAAGTAAGCCTGGGAGAGGTGGGCTTGGGAGAGTAAGCAGCAGGTGGCAGCAGAATGGGGGGCATTTGGGAGTTACCGCTTGGTTCCCCATCATCAGGATTGCACCTTGGTCCTGCCCTCAGGCTGGGGGATGGGGAAGATGACCCTGGCATGATGCCAGCATGGAGTAGCCATGACAGGAATGTAGTGCAGGCCTGTCATGTGATTTAAAATTATCTAATAGCCATATTCAAAAGATAAAAGGAGGGAAGCAGGTGTGGCTCAGTGGATAGAGCCCCCGTTTACCATATGGGAGGCCCGGGTTCATGTCCCGAGGCCTCCTTGTGAGGGCACGCCGGCCTGAGCGGTGCGGTGGGCTGATGCAGCAACCTCACGGCAGGAAGCGGGTGTGGCGCAATGGATAGCGCACGCGTTTACCATATGAGAGTCCCCGGGTTCGCTTCCCGGCGCCTCCTTGTGAGGGCAGGCCGGCGCTGTGGGCTGATGCGGCAGGACCTCACAGCAAGGGGGAGATAAGCAGACACAGAGAAGACACGCAGCGAATGGACACAGCAGCACAAGCAGCAAGGGGGGGATAAATAAATAAAAAATAAATAAATATTTTTTTTAAAAAAAAAGGATAAAAGGAAAGAATTATAGTAAAAAATTTTTTTTAATTTATTTTTATTTATTTATTTCTCCCCACTTCCTCGTTGTCTGCACTTGCTGTGTCTGTTCATCTTTCTTGTTTTCTTAGGAAGCACCGGGAACCGAACCTGGGACCTCTAGATATGGGAGGGAGGCGCCTGATTGCTTGAGCCACCTCCATTCCCTGCTTTGTTGTGTCTGTCATTATGTTTTTCTTGTGTCTCTTGTTGCATCAGCTTGTTGTGCCTGTCTGTCATTCCAGCTTACTGTTTTCTTTAGGAGGTACCAGGAACTGAACCAGGGACCTCCCATGTGGTAGGCGGGAGCCTAATCACTTGAGCCACATCTGCTTCCCAAAATTTTTTTTTAATGTATAATTTTTTTTTTTTAAAGATACTTAGATTACATAAATGTTACATAAAAAATAAAGGGGATTCCCATATATCCCTCTCCCTACACCTCCCACATTTTCCCACATTAACAATGTCCTTCATTAGTGTGTACAGTCGTTAGAATTGATGAACACATTTTGGAGCATTGCCACTAAGCGTGGATTATACTTTACATTGTAGTCTACTCTCTCTCCCCCACAATTTTGTAGTCAAATTTTAATAATACATTTTATTTAACCTAATAGGTCTAAAGTATTATCATGTTACCGTGTAGTCAATATTAAAAAAATATTAATGAGCTGTTTTGCTTTTTTTTTATGTGAAGTGTTTGAAATCCAGTATGCGTTTTCCACTTTACAGCACGGCTCAGTTCAGTCTAACCACGTTTCATGTGCTCAGTAGCTACCTGTGGTAGAAACTGCTGTTTGGACAGAGTATTACAGCAAACCTGCCTGGGCTTGGGTCTCTGCTCTGCCACTTCCCAGCCATGTGACCCTGGGCAAAATATCTCACTGTGGTGTGGCTCCATTTCTTCTTGGTAAAACGAGAATTATAATCTTAATAGAACTAACCTCATATGGTTGATGTGGAGATGAAATGAGTTAATATTCATAAAGTGCTTAATTCATTGCCTGGTACATACTAAGCCCTGCATGCGTGTTTATTAAATAAATGACCTATAGATGGTCCTTAGACCCTGGACAAGCTGGAGTTTGTAGGAGGGAGAGATCAGTGACATGCTTAGAAAAACCAATCGTAGGGTGGCCCTGTGGGGTTACCCCTGTAGTTGTACATAAAGAAATTGACTTCAGATCCGAGGGCGCTCTCAGACGTGCTATTGCTGCAGGAAGGCTTGCCTTCTGGAGGTGAGAAATGGCAGCGCCTTGAAGGAGCAGGTGCCAGTCGCTCAGCAGGTGTGTATTGAGCATCTGCCTGCCTGGGGCTTGGAACTGTGCTGGGTGGCGTGGAGGAAGCAAGAGCATCCTAAGAAACGCTGTGTCGTAAATTGGATGACCTCATGTTGGAATGGGAGGTGGGGTCACTTCCGTCAGTAGTTGCTCTGCTTACGCAAGAGAAGCAGCAAAGCCATTGCGGTGGCTTCCGATACCCTCCTCAGAACACTGCCAGCCCCGGCACTGCCAGCTCTCCTCTCTCGGCGTCAGCTCCCTCCAGCGGCACCTGCCCTGCGCCAGCCACAAGTCACGGAGCACCTACGGTGTGCCTGGCCCTGTGCTGGGGGCACTTGGTTCTTGTCCTCAAGGGTCTTGCAATTCCAGCAGGGGAGCCAGCCTCTACATAGCTAACGATGATAACCTGCAAGATGAGGAAGGGCTAATTAGAGGCACAAATAAGTGCTGTGGGGTTGCCCGTAAAAAGTGATTCATTCCAGCGAGGCTGGGAGCGGCCAGGGAAGCCTTCATGGAGGAGGAGCCATGTGTGCTGGCTTGGAAGGATGGGTAGGGTTTTGACATCATATGTGTATGTGTGTATGAGTGAGAGAGGTAAATAATCTATGAGAAGGAGGTCGATAACTGGGTTTTATTAATGAGGTAGATTTGAGCTGGACATTCTGGGCAGAAAAAGGAGTTTTAATTTGCATATAGTAAAAATTTTTATGGTGTACATTCTACAGACTTTGACAAATGCATAGAGTTTTGCATTCACCACCACAATAAAAATTCAGAGTGGTCCCATCACCCCCAAGAAACTCCCCCAGCTGCTGCCCCTTTGTCTCGTTCCCTCCGCCTTCTCCCCATGCCCACCCCATTCCTGTAACTTTGCCCCTTCAAGAATGTCATGATGGAATCATACCGAGTGTAGCTTTTGGGGCCTGGCTTCTTTCACTCAGTATAATGCCTTTGAGATGATCCAAGTGGTTGCCTTTATCAAGAGTTTGTTCCTTTTTATTGCTGAGCAGTGTTCCATTATATGGATTACCACAGTTTATCTGCTCGCCGGCTGAAGGACTTCTGGGTTGTTTCCAGCTTCTGTTGATTATAAAGAAAGCTGTGGTAAACATTTGAGTACAGATTTGTGTGTGAACATACGCTTTCATTTCTCTTGGGGAAGTATCTCCCAGTGGGATTGCAAGGTCACGTGGTATGCATACATTTAACGTCCTAAGAAATGGCTCTGCCATTTTGTAGTTGCATCAGCAACTCCGTATCCTCACCAGCACTTGGTATTGTCCGTGTTTTTTTGTTATGTTTTGTTTTGGTGGTTGTGTGTTTTTTTTTTGTTTTTTTTTCACTCTAATAGGTCTGTGGTTGTTGTAGTTGTTGTGGTTTTTGATTTGCATTTCTGTAATGACTAATGATGCTGAGGATCTTTTCATGGGCTTATTTGCCATTTATATATCTTCTCTGGTCAAGTATCTGTTCAAGTCTTTTGCCCTGTTTTCTTTTAGATTGTTTTGAGAGTACTTTAATAGCCTGGATACTAGTTCTTTGCTAGGTGATTTGCAAATTTTTGGAGAAAATCCTTTTAAGGAGAAAGTCTGCAAAAGATGATGAGCCCGAGGGACTGAAAGTATGGTAGGCCTTTAGTGTCCTGAACCTGGCTTTTCTGCAGGGCCAAAGGTGGGATGCGGAGAGGGCGTGGGGGAGCACTGGAGAATGGCCTATGGAAAAGACCAAGAGAAATAGGGCTTCCACAAGGTTCCGTTCCTGCTCCTGCCGAAGAACACGCTGCAGAGTAAGAGGCACAGGTGGGAATCTTCCCTGATGCCTGGCTGTGTGCGGCCCACTCCTCGTGGCCTGTGGAGCAGGCCGAGCTGGCCCCGTCCAGGAAAACAAATCCTGTGTTTCAGCCACTTACATGGCCGTGTTTCCAAACCGGGTGACCATGCGTTCTGGAATGGGAGGTTGGGCCTGGAGGGATAAGCCACTGGGTGTGTGGCTGGTGCAAGGGAGAATCAGTGGGGTGAGTTTCTGGGTCAGGGTGGGTCCCATGTAGGGGTAATCTCAGCCTAGGGTCTGAGGGCTTTGGACCACTAGCAGAATTTCTAGATCTTCTCAGTCTTCAACAGCGTCCCTGCCTAGGCAGGCTCTGGGACAGAAGAATATTTCTATGAAAAGTAGCCAAGGCTAGGCTGGGTGCCTTCTCCAGCATCTTGTCCAAGCTCAATCCAGCCTGTCCCACTCCTGTGTCCTGGGAACTGTGGCCCTGTCCAGGCACTGAGCCGTTCATTCTTCCCAGGGGTGGGACCTTTTCCAGAGATGATTAAGGCCTAGAGCCAGAGAGAGGGGCCTTGAGCTGAAGGTGGAGCTCTAGTCCCAGGAGCATTTTTTCTGGAGCTCCCACTGCTTGCTGCCTCCAGGGCCCATGAGGACTCCCACCCCCCAGCACTCCTGCCTAGTTCCTGCCTGCTAAGGCCAGTTTCTTTTTCCTGGGTAGGGAGTGCACCCACCGCCCCACCCAGGATGCCTGCTGCAGCAGGGTGCTTGTTTGGGGCCCACCTCTGGGCCTGACCTGGGTGGGACATAGTCCTGACTCTTTGGGGGAGCAGCTGAGTGGGACAAACCCAGCCCCAAGGCTGGGAAAACAGTTTTGTGAGCTGCACAAGATCTTCTGTGTCCATTCAGTTTCAGTCAGCACCCTGGGGGGCCTTGCTATTTGAAGGCATTCAGTGGCAAGTTAGGTTAGGTCCCCCTGCTAAATTACCTATTTTGGGATCTGAATTTTCCTAGAGCAGGCCTATGTAAAGTGAAGCCGACTGGTTTGGTTCAGTACTTTTGCCTCTCAAGTCCTTTCATGGCTATTGCTTTACTTTAGGACCCCGAAGAAAGGCCCTGGGGGAAAAAAAAATGCAAGGCGGACTCTCCCCATCTTTTCTTCTTGCAAATGGGAACACTGAGGCCCAGAGAGAAGTGACTGGCTGAGGCACCATGCCATGCCCCCGTGGTGAAGCTCATCATCAAGGGCGTACCAGGCACCACGCTTGGGCCCTAAGCCTGCTTCATCACAGCTTCATCACCCCCTTTAGTGGCCCCAGGGCAGGCGATGGAGGAGAGGGGACAGGGTGGAGGCCCACAGTGACCCACTTCCTGCTTATGTCAGGGATAGGCCCGCAGACACCCACGGCCCTCACTACTTGGGGCAGGGTCCCAGCTTCCCCCTCTGGAGGGTGCTGGAGCCAGGGTGCGTCCTCTCACCCTGCTGGGGCTGGGCAGGACAGAGACTCCAGGGTGGTTGGGCAATGGGCTTGGGCCAGTATCCACTCAGGAATCTCATTCATCTCCCATCATGTCTTCGCCTCTGAGCCACCCGTGCCCCTCCCTCCCATAGCCCTTCCCCCTAGCCTGTTTCCTGGAGTGTCACCGCCTCTTCCCTTATCTCCTCCTTGCCCTTCATTCCTCCTCTGCTCCCTCTGCTGTGCCCTGAATCCCTCCCAGGCTGGTTCCCCCTCCTCTCATTTTACCCCTCCAAGGGCGATGCCAAGGTGCACCAGGCTCCGTGCTCACTCGCACCTTACGGACATTATTACCTCCTGAATGTACGTGGGGGGACACTGAGGCTCAGCGTAGCCTGCCAGGGCTACCCAGACAATATGAGGCTGACCCAGGACAGGATCTGAGCCCAGGGTGCAAGCCCTTAAGCTCTGCCCCTTAGCAGCTCTCCTGGCCAGGCAGGCCCCGAGGACGTCCAGCTCTCTAGGACTTGTGTTCCAGCACATTAAAAAAAAATATATATATATTTATTATTATTATTATTATTATTATTAAAGAAGTTGTGTACTTACAAAACAATCATGCATAATGTGCAGAATTCCCATACAGCATCCCTCCACCAACACCTTACATTGTTGTGGAACATTTGTTACAGATTATGAGAGAACATCATCAGACTATTACCACTAACTATGGTCCATAGCTTACATTTGGTATATTTTTTCCATATCCCCCCTGCATTGTTAACACAGTACCTTTGACATTGATGCAAGAATATTATTACAATATTACTGTTAACTACAGTCCATAAGTTATATTAATTGTATATCTTCTCAGTACACTGTATCTCCATATTCTTACTACCTTGTAATAGTGCTGTACCTTTGTTCTAGTTCATAGAAGAACATTATTATATTTGTACTATTAACCACAGTCCTCATCCACCTCCAGGTTCACTATGTTATTCAGTCTCTAGATTATTCTCTAGCTTTCACTGGACATTTACATCCCTAGACTACCCTTTCAGCCACAATCCCATTTATATAAACCAGTCATGTTAGCTATACTCACTGTAATGTGTTACCATCAACTCTATCCATTTCCACTCTTTTACAGTCAAGCTATTTAAAAATTTTACATACATTAAGCACCAGTACCCCTTCTCAGCCTTCATCCTATCTCCTCGTAACCTATACTCTAGGTTTTAACTCTGTGTTTATTCTTCGTATTTAGTTCATATTAGTGAGACCATACAAATATTGTATTTCACTCAGCCTGTCTTCAAGATTCATCCATGTTATCATGTGTGTCCCAATTTCATTTCTTCTTACAGCAGCATAGTATTCCATTGTACATCCATATATACCACATTTTGTTTATTCATTCATTAATTGATGGACACTTGGGTTGTTTCCATCTTTTGGCAACTGTGAATAATGCTGCTATGAACATTGGTATGCAAATGTCTGTTCATGTCACTCTTTTCAGTTCTTCTGGGTATATTCCTAGTAGTGGGATTGTTGGATCATACGGCAACACTATATTTAGCTTCCTGAGGAACCGTCAAACTGTCTTCCACGGAGGCTGCACCATTCTACATTCCCACCAACAGTGAAGGAGTGTTCCTATTTCTCCACAGCCTCTCCAGCACTTATTGTTTTCTGTTTTTCAAATAATCATCATTCAGTGAGGTGTGAGATGATATCTCATTGTCATTTTGATTTGCATTTCCCTAATAGCTAGTGACATTGAACATTTTTTCATGTGCTTTTTGGCCATTTGTATTTCCTCTTTTGCCCATTTTTATATTAGATTGCTTGCTCTTTTATTGTTGAGTTGTATGATCTCTTTATATAGCAAGGAAGTCAAACCCTACGAATATGTGGTTTTCCAAATATTTTCTCCCATTGAGTGGGCTGCCTTTTCACCTTTTTCACAAAGTCCTTTCCAACACATTCTTTTTTTTAATTTATTTTATTTATCTCTCCCCATCCCCTCGTTGTTTGCACTTGCTGTGTCTGTTCGTCTTCTTTTTGTTTCTTTAGGAGGCACCGGGAACTGAACCCGGGACCTCCGATATGGGAGGGAGGTGCCTAATTGCTTAAGCCACCTCCGTTCCCTGCTTTGTTGTGTCTCTGGTTATGTTTTTCCTCTTGTACCTCTTGTTGCTTCATCTTGTCGCATCAGCTCGCTGCACCAGCTCACCATCCTTCTCATCCTCTTTAGGAGGCACTGGGAACCTCTGCTCCCTGCTATCATAATGTTTTTCTTCTTGTATCTCTTTTTGTGTCATCTTCTTGTGTCAGCTTGCCACGCCTGCCTGTTGCGCCAGCTCGCTGTCTTCTTTGGGAGATACCGGGAACCGAACCACAAACCTCCCGTGTGGTAGGCGGGAGCCCAATTGCTTAAGCCATATCCACTTCCCTCCAACACATTCTTACACTGGAAGGAATCCCTCCCTTACCTTCCTTCCTTTCTTACACCTCCCCCCCCACCCATTCCTATCTCATCACAAGACAATGTAATGAACATCTTCTCATTGCAAGGTTCATCTAGGATGTACCCACGCTTTGCCATATTCCAGGGGTTTTGCCTGTCTTATCACATTGAATCCCGACAACAGCTCTACCAGGCAAGTCTTCTCATCCCATTGGAGAGATAGGGAAACAGAGGCTGGAGGAGGAGGAAAGCACTTAGCGTGAAGGGCGAGTTCTCCAGCGATGGGAATTCAGCATCAAGGTGCCTAGGTTTTATTTGGTTTTGTTATTTTTTGAGACAGGCCTTTTTCTGGCCTCTAGCAAACCCTGGCCCTCCCTTCTTAAAGTTCCTTTGGGGTCAGTTTTCCCCGGCTGAGTCCTCCAGCCAGCCCAGCCCATCCTTTGCTCTGCTGGTGTTGTTTTCCCATCCTCAGCCCCTTCTCCCGTCCCTTATCTCTAGGGGCTCTCTAGGGGCTCTCTCACGGCTTAGGAACTTGCCTGTCTTGTCTCTCTATAAACAGGCCATTTCCTTTATCCCCTGCAGTGTCTCCTTCTTCCCTTCTCCTCCCTCTGCCTCCTGGTGCCTTTTGGCACTTTCTGCCCATCAGGCATCTGTCTGGTGTGGTATTCCCAGGGCCTTGAGCTCAGCATCTATTCAAACCCATCCTTCCCCGCCGCCAGGTACTTGCACTTCATAGGGAATTCTGAACCCTGCGCTCCCCAAACCACACACGTTGGACACAAGGACCATGTCTTACTCGAGTGTGTGTCCCAGTGCCCAGCGCATAGCAAATACTCAGTATACAATGTTGAATTTTGAATGAAAGACTCAAAGGGCTGAGCACTAATGGGGAGACTTTTAGGCATGAAAATCAGCAGGGAAGGGGATCTGTTTGGCTGGGAACCTGCTTATTCACATGAGTGGTCACTTCTTCCTCCCATTGCTTGGAACACACCCTCGAATTCCCTCATGGAGAGGCTGCCAGGTCGTGCTCATGGGGGTCATGATTGTGGGAGCAGTGGGGTCTCGCATCCGCCAGCGTCGCCAGTCAATCCAGGATCTGGTACCCCTCCCTGTTCTTCTTCACATCTAACTTGAATCCCGCATGCTACAGAGTCAGAACACTTTGCCTTCCTATGGTCTACAGAAGTGTGGGCCAAACAGGTGCAGAAGCAGTGTGGTGGCAAGGGGCAGTTTGTTGGGGAGGCTTCAGAGCTGACAGACTGACCCTGGCACTTCCTAGCTGTGGGTCCTGGGCACAACACTTCTCCCCATGGAGCCTCAGCCTCTTCATGTGTGAAATAGGGTAATGATAGTTACCTCGAGGGTGTTGGGAGGTTAGAGATTTGCTGATGTGCCCAGTGCCTGGCACAGAGTGGGCTTTCAAAAATGGAAATGCTTAGTATTAAAATATCACTAATTAAATAGCTCACTTTCTGGTGAGCAGATCATCTGTGTCCCCCAGTGTCCCAGGCACCTCCTGGACTTCCAGGCTTCCACAAATGTTGGGGTACCTGAAATCGTCCTGCGGGGTTCAGCTGTGCACATGGGAGAGGAGGTGAGGAGGCACCCTACATGTGTAGAGGTGGGCCTCGGGCTCTGCCCCCGACCCTGTCCTCCCGTCCAGCCAACTGGGTTACAACTAGGCAGCTGCTAAGCACCTCGGGGGACATATATGTGCCCTTGTCCTCAGAGAGCCTGGGCTCTAGTTGATAAGAAGGACATCGTCTTAGACACAGAAGACAGAAGACTGACCAGCCAAGACAGCACTTGCCAAGCGCCAAGTGAGTAGTTTAGATAGTAAATGTCCTGGGTTAGAGGCCAAGTGAGCTGGGGGTCAGGGACCGCTGCAGCGACGAGGCAGCCCCTGAGTTGGGCCTTTGTGCCATACTCCACGCCCTGCAATTGCTTCCTCTTGAGCCTCTAACACTTCGTGACACTCATTTATATGTCTGTCCCACCCCCGACCACCCCCCATCTAAAGTCTAAGCCCCATGAGGACCTGCTTCTCCTGAGTTTAGTCCAAGAGTAGGTATCAGTAGATGTTTATGGATGAACTGATGGCAGGAATAAATTTAGTACAGAAGTACCTCCTAAGCAGAGAAACAATGTGAATGGTCCCTGGGGGCTGGAGGGAAGGGTGGGGGTAAGTCTGGAAGAAGGCCAGGGCCCAGTGTTCCGATTTCCCCTCTCCTTGTTACCCGGGAATTACAAAATGAGGTCAAGCGGTCAGGGCTCAGAGACACCTCCCCACCCCCACCCCGAGTCAGGGTGTTTGCACAGAGGCCCATACCTTGTATTTCTGCTCTGGCATGCAAACACCTTTTAACACTTGCACACCTGGCCCTCAGGCTAGAGAGCTGGGCCCAATTTGCAGAGTCCGGTCCAGCAGGAGTGGCCAGGGGTGATGATAGGAGGAGCGGTTTTCTTCTCTGCCCTGAAGTGTACTGGATGGGGAAGAACGGCTTGTGTTGGTTTATAACTGGAACCATATAAGACTGTACAAAGGACTTGTATTCTGAGACATCACTCCACTGACCCATATAACCAAGCCTTGCAGTTAAGCCCACCAGCCCAAAGAAGGAGTTCTGTGCTGGGACTGAAGCAGAAGGGGATAGGGTTTCTAGTCTTAGCCTGCTACCCACCTGAATGACGTTAGCCAGCCTCCTGCCTCCTGCACCTTTATACCTCTGGGACTCAACTCTCTGGAAGATTTGGATGGGTCTCTTGGAAGAAAACCCCACGTTTTCTTTTTCCTCCAGCTCCTCAGTTATAGGACAGTCATTGGGATGAAGGAGGCAGCTCTCTGGAATGGGCCCAGGGAGAGAGGCGGTGGAGTAAGAGCTGAGTTATCGCCGGGCAGGATGTCAGAGCCCCAGAGCCCTTGGAATCAGAGGTGTGGAAAAGAGGGGAAGGGGGGAACCATTTCTATCCTCACAGGCAGGGATGTGGGCCCTCTTCTGATTGCAGTTGACTCCAGTCAAGTCTCGTAAGCTTCCTTTTTTCTTTTACTTTTTATTGTGGTAACTGTATATACAACATAAAATTTCCCCTTTTAGCCCCTTTCAATACACAGTTCAGTGCTGTTAATTACATTCACAATGTGGTGTTTCCATTGCCACCATCCATTACCAAAATTTTTCCAAAACAGAAGCTCTGTCCCCATTTCTGTCCCAACCCTGGCCCTTGGAACTCTGTACTCTACTTTCCATCTCTATAAATTTGCATATTCTAGTTATTTCATATAAGGAATCTTCTTTCATATAAGAAGAAAGAAGACTTCAGGCTCTGGGGTGTGTGTTTGCCACTTTCTCAGGGCAAGTTGTTTGCCTTCACTGAGCCTTGGTTTCTCCATTCCTTTCCTGCTCTGAAAGTGTTTTTGAAGGAGGGGTCCTGGAGAACCTCCGCTTATTGTTATGATTATTACAAAAATCTTAATAAAAGCCCATAAATCCCTGCTTCTTCTGAAAGTTCTGAGTAAGTAGCATCTGTGGTCTCCGAGGATAGAGCAGGGCGTTGTTCGGGCGGGGGGTTTGTACTGGGTGGGCCATCTGGTGGGTTTTCGGGTGGGGCTCGGGGCAGAGCCGGAGCTCTGGGCCAGGCCTTGAGAGGCGAGCCAGGGATTATTTTTATCCTCCATTCGTGGCACATGGCCCAGGCTTAACGATGCCATCTGTCCCCCCTCTTCCAGGTCTCACCCTGGCAAGCCTGCAAGGGTCACAGTGGAGCATTTGGGGAAGGAGGAGGAGTGGCGACACTTCTGGGTCGGTGTTACCTTACCCCTATTCCACTGGCCATGGAGCAGAGGCTGCGTGGGAGGTCTGCCTAGAGAGGGAGGCAGCTGCCAGGCCCTGGGGCCGTGGGCAGTGAGGGCGGGTGAGGCTAGCCAGGGATAGTTCTGGACCAGGGGCAGCAGGGCCACTCGGGGCTGGGAGCAACTCCATTTCAGTAACAAGTCCCGTGGCCCAGGGCCTTGGGTGACCCGCTGCCCTGATTTCTCTGGGACAGTCCCAATCACAGGGACATGGAGTGCAGGTCCTCAGAAAACCTCACTTGTGGGGCAGCGTCTGGCCTGAGGAGTCTCTGGTCCTCCCAGGTTGGGTGTCCTGCTGGGCTGCCCTGCGCCTGACTTCTGCAGGGACAGACGGTGCTCATGCCACTGGACCGGTCTAGCTTAGGAGCACAGGGGAGGGAAGGCCAGAGCCCATGGATTGGGGAAGCGGGCTGCCCTCCTTCCCAGCTCTCCTAACATCCTGTCCTCCACATCGCCCTCCGCCTGGCTCACATTTTCCATCTGTGCTTAGTGTCAGGTCCGAGAAGAAAATCTGAACTAAAGCCAGGTCTTAGGAGACCTCAGTTGGGGTCTTAAGGTTTGGGTACCTATCGGGCCCGTTTAGGGCATCAGACCTTTACTT